>APFE031737030.1:112484-134972 GCA_000404065.3 Pinus taeda
TTTGCTTTAGTACATTGCATTACCAGGTTGATCTACAGGTGGGAAATTTCTACATGGTATTAGAGCTAGCTGATTTGTGGAAAATGTTCTACATGGTATCAGAGCTAGCTGATTTGTAGAAAAATTCTACAAAATACTACAGAAAACCAATTAGAGTAGGTAGTATTGATTAAGAGTGCAAGCATCATGATTCCACCATGACCCTCTCTAAAAGGAACACATTTTCCATACGGGTATCATCAACTAGAAGAAATGAAAGATTCATATAAAGGGATGGGATAGACAGATAACCAAGTGTTGATAGCTGTACAAGTTCCACTTGGATTTCACCTTGCTTGTCTAAGAAGCCAAACATGATTTCATGCGGAAAATAACCTATGGGTGCAAAAGAAAGCAAGCAAAGGAAAGAAGCAAGACAAAGCGAAACAAAGTAAGCAAGTCAGAAAAGAAACAAGAAAAGAAAACACTACTTCTACTCCTAACCTAAGCAAAGCATAGAAACTCACGTGAAGTGATATTTCCAATGCAGCCATCGGCGCATTTGTTGGCTCATGTAGGCAAAAGTATGATTAACAAGAAATATATGCAAGCAAACCAATAAAAAAAAAGATAAAACAATACAAACCAGTACATTCAGAGCTTGAATGAACAAGTGGAAAATAAGAAGAAAAAGTGCAAGGGAGACATTCTACGGTTATGTCATGGTGTCCTGACAGACTACGAATCGAAGACTTACACGTGCAAAATTTCAATTTGTGAGGTCGAGCAAACATAAAGGAAGAAAGAAACTTTCATTTCTCTGTGGTGCTTTCCAGATAGGACTCCTCCAAATATTGAGAGATAGAATTGTGAAAAATGGATGGAGGATGCAAAAATTGTAAAACATGAGGATTTTCAATATGTATGGTGTAGAGATGAGGAGCCTCGACATATTCAACATTATTCTGATTAGAGATGGAAATGACCTCAAGGCTACGAGAACCTAACATAAACATCAACTTGGGTTGAAGTGTCCCGATAAATTGAGGAATTTCACCGCATCGGAAGGTAGATCATCAGAGATAGGTGGCTTCAAAAATTTGATAGTGGAAAAATCAACATCATGACCAGTTGAATCGATGAATAGGCCGCAACAGCCATGATCAGAAAATTCAAGATTGCCAACAGGGGCATCCTCATGATTTGATGATTGTATAGAGGAGAAGATAAAAAATGATAAATTTCATCCTCTATGTTTCTAGAAAGGCATGGTGAGGAATTGAGAAGATTATTGATAGCAAATTCAACCTCTCCATGTTTAGATGAAAAAATAGCACTCCACGAATTCTTTGAATGATTGGAAGTATTAATATAATCAGAAAGTGAATTATCACATGATTCAACTGGAATGACAGAATCATGGACAATGTCAGGATAGCGCGGAAGAGTTGTGGAAGGAATAGGATCATCCTTCATCAGAGATTCTTGTTCGAGTCTTGACTCCCGGACATACTCATCGCAAATGATATTGCAGTTTGGTTACTCAACAAAAATTCCATCCAACACCTGATCCTCATGAACATCATAGAAAATATTTGAAATAGTTGAACATGCAAACTCGCAATTCGAAGTATTAGAGGGACTGAAGGGTGGAGAATGAGGGGAAAACACTTCATCACACATATCGGGCTTGCAGTCCAAAATTGCACATGGGTTCTAAGCATGTGAGATGGGAAGAAAAGGTGATAGTTCAACAAACAAATTCTGATTTTTTTCCACCTCAACCCATGGCACTAGAGTTGTTTGATGAGAAACAGATGAGGGGTTACTTGGAACAACAACCTTGTCCATCGCAGATTTGGAATCTGTAGCCTCGCGGTAAGCCTGGAGTGACTTGAAACATTACAAGTCTTGAGAATTTAATGAAATGCGAACAAGATGTAGAAATTATTCTATTACGATATCCTGATCAACTTCATTTTATGGAAGTTCACAACAAATATGTACAAAACGATTGTGAAAATGGCGTAAGGATTCATTAAGTGATTTTCGCCATTCTGAATTTTTTTGGCACAGATGTTCGTGATCATATCTGCCAAAAGCATGGGACATTTCTATGACAAAGTGTTTGAAATATTGAATAGAGAGATCGGTCAATGTGTAGCACCATTTGCTTACACGCCCTTTGAACATGAGAATGAACAACCTACAGGCTACATCCTCATGGGAGATGTTGTGCTCTGTGAAAAATTGAAGAAAATGTTCAGTATGCTTAAGTAAGGTTGCTTCACCCTTGCCACTAAACTTAAGATGTGACAAATCATCAATGACATTTGCCGACACTTGTAATTTTATATCTCTGGAAAAACATGTCGGGAGTTTGATTTTGGAAGAAGTCATGAAACAGGTGCAAAAATTCAAAACAAGCTTCAAGGGCTCAGCTTGCCATTTGGCCCTCCTTCTAATGCCAGAAATGTTGACGATGCTAGACCCGCCAACATTTTGGGGATCTCCATGATTCCATCTATACCTCATACCGTTTGGAGTAGGAGTCCCAACAGTGGTTGGTAATGTAATGCCTTGACCGTGGTAGCGCGCAGAGATAAGTATGATAACTTTAGGTGGAAGCAAGTGTGTGACCTTGTGGCGAGTCAAGTGAGATGCATAGGGGTTCTAACATACATAATGGAAAAGGAAGTGTGCCCCTCAGAAGCATGTAGTAGTACGTAGCTTCAAAGTAACACACGAGAAAAGTGACATCACAAGCTAAAACGTGGAATAGTCCACAAATTAAAGTGACAAGTTAATCCAACAACACACATTCAACAAGATTCATACAATTGCATAAAAAGTAGTTCATAAGAAAATGCGTAATTTAAACAAAATACATTGCTAAAGCAACCACAATAGTCCAACTACAATAACAACATATGCATGAAAGTGCGTTGGCTTTGTTGTTGTTATTATAAGTGAAAGTTCCATCCATACATACACCATTAACAATCACTAGCCCTAATAGTGGAACATTATAGTCAAGAACACTTGCTCCTCCAAAGAAGTATACTTGCTCTATGTCATGGAGAAGCCAAGGCTCGTCACAATACTCCAAAGCCTTTTCTAAGCCTAAGCATAGCCAAAAGCTTGGCTCCCAAAAAGCTTGTTCTATGAGTTATGAGGTTCTATTTATAGCAAAGGGTCAGGTGACCCTTTCCATTCCCCTTTGTGACTCTTTGACTATCCTCATGACTCTTTAACTTCTTTACAAATAACTCATTACATAACATGATGACCTTTCACCTTCCACTAATGACACTTGGAATTTCACTTACAACATATTTACAAATAATATTACATTTTCCACATGTACCCATGTAAGACAAAATAAGCTAGAGATAGCCTAATAAGACAAAACACTATGACTTTGAAGTTTGAGGAACGACCAATTCGGAAACCTCCACTTGGTGCTTCTCGGTCACATATTGATGCCAAGATTGGTACTGCATGATGGTGTCAACAAATTGCTTGATGTGTATTTCTAAAAGCAGACTCTTTCCTCCATGGAATTTTGGTAGATGGTATTGGAACCTGTATTCAACTCATTCTGAAGCATGTACAACATGGTATTAACCTTGAAAGGACCATCGATTTACTTCTACATCTTGTGTGTATTTAACTCCATGTCTTCCCCAGTGGCCTCTTGTGAGGGAACTGATTGATGGGATCTTGTGCTTTCTCACCATGACATCCAAACTATTGTACAACCACACATATGAGGCTTGTATGTTGCTGATGAATGGGGAAAGTTTCCTTGTAGTTCTAGATCAACATTCAAAACTTCATTTTCTCCATCTCTTCCTATGGCTTCATCTTCTTTGCTAAGTTAAGTGGAGGCCCTTTGTATCGCATTGTCCACTCTTTTACATGGAAGATTGCAGCATTTATGTTCTTGAGTGTTTGAAAAAAATCTTTGCTCAATTTTTGTAGGCCATGAACATGGAAAAATTCTTTATGCATGGTGACAAATCTGTCATAGAGCATCTGCATGGTATCACGAAGTGTTGATACTTCAACAAGTATCGCCATCCTCATCTTTTGAATGAGGAAACTGCATTCTACGTTGATGCTCGAAGTGTTATGCCTCTTTCCTGGAAACCTGCAAGTTCTTTGCCAGTTGTTCATTCTTAGCCATTCAGTACTTAACATTTGAGATTGTCGCTCCTGCATAGGCCAAGTTGGCTTTGGCAAGGGAAGCTAGATGCTTCCTAGTGTCTGACACTTTCACCCTTTCCTTGATGAACGTAGGTGATGCATGATCATATGGAAAGTGCTTCTTCTGTAGATCGTCAAATGATAGATTGTACACATCCATGACAGGATCATCATCAAGGAGAATGGTATCTCCTTGGTTGCTCAGGACAAGTTCGGACACTGCAGGTGGTGAATACTGAGATATGATCTCTCGTGCTCTCAGCATAAGGTCAATTTCTTCATTTTGTGGCTCCTGTTCCAACTCTATGTTTTTCACTTCGATCAGCTTCTCAACCTACTGAGAAAGCTCCCAATCTTACATCTATTTACTCTCCTCCTCTACTATTGGTTGTTCAACCTCTTCAACCTGTATGGGTATTGTTTCATCTATCATCACCCCTTGCATTTATTCTTCTTCATGTTTATGTTTCTCTTCCTTTTCTTTCCTCCTCATCTCCCCTTCTTCCTTCAGTTCTTATTCTACTTGTTGTGATCTTAGTTCTGCTACCTGTAACTTTTCTTTTCTCTCTTCCTCCACTCTATTGTTTGTATCCTCTGCTTCCTTTTTCTTCTACAACAAAAGTTTCCGGTATGAATATTGAATCCGCTTTCACCTTGCAGATTTTATCTCCCTCTATTATATTAGAAATTTCCTCTTTTCTAGATCATGTACTGGATTGTTGCCTTTCGCTACTGTTGTTGCACTTGTTGCCATGTTAGGGTTGACTTCTTTTCTATGAACAATTGAGTGTCCACGTATATTGGCAAGTTAACTGGTACTTACTCAACTACTTCCCCAGTAATGTTTTTTGTGTTCTCTCTTGAAGGAGCTCTCTTTGGTGCCAAGTTACAATGACTGTTGGAGAGAAGTGCTTCACGAGTGTGGCACCTATGGGACAAAATCGACATTCATAGCAAGAAATTATTAGCTCTTGCAAATCTAACTTCACATCAAGATCGAGCAGCAATCAGGGCATCTTATGAGAGGGATTATGCATTTTTTACTGACATGGGTAACTGAATGACTGTGGGAATTGTGCACTGCGTAGTCCCAGTAGTCAATGTGGAAGCTTGATGACTAGAACTACGCAATGTGGAGTTCAGTCTGGGCTAGGGCCTGGGAGAGACTGCACATTGCGCAGTCCTAGTGGCCAGGCTGGGAGATTGGCTACTGGAATTGAACAGTAAGTAGTTGGACCCAGGCCAAGACAGGTTTTGTGCAATTTCGGAAGCCAAGTTAGAGGCCTTGAGCTCCCAGATTGTGCAGTGCATGCAGTGAAGTGTGAGATCCAAGTAAGGGGAGCCAAAATCTGCCTATGGAGAGTGTGAAAATCAAGAAAATATGAAGGATAATGTGATGTTGGGTGCAGATATGACTAAGTGTTGATGCATGCATGTGAAACAAGTGCAATAATTGATTAACTAAAGGAAAATGAAACGTGTGAAGAGAGTCATCACAAAAGCGACCATTGGTGCAAAATGGGAAAACTCACGTGACATTTAGGAAAGGAAATCTATAACTTGAAATAACACTTCTACAAGCTCAAACAAGTTAACACACTAGCATTCATACAAAGAAACAAGTGAAACAACACTCGCACAAGTTAAACAACAAAAAGTGACAGGAAAAGCGACAAAATACAATAAAAGAAAAATTCACACAAAAAAGCGACGACAATGCACCGAAGGCTCCTTGATCTCCTCAGGGATGTTGGAGCTTGATGATGGAATGTACAAATGAGCTATAAAGGCATCCATTACATATAATTGAGCAAATTGGAGGTTATGACACACATGCCTGAGATCAAGGACAAAAGCGACACTTGGTGGAAACTTCTAATGATAGTAATGTGCCACCTTTGGGAGACTGCTTTAGGATTTAGTTAATGGTGTATGTATGGATGAAATTCCTACTCCATTCAAGTGATTCCATTCTATTGGAGTGCATTTTGTTCCATATATTATTAGAGTAGCTACAAGTGGATAGAGGGAGAGATGATAGAGAGGGTTTGTGTTATATAGCATCTCATGGGACACAAGTCTCACTCCTTTGAACTTCCATCCATTCAAATTCAAAGAAAGAGATACTAGAGTAGCCTCACCTTCCATCTGGGTTTTCTCATGTAAGGGTTCCTCAGAGCATATGTTGTGTCACTTTGGTTTGAAAGCTTTCATATTTTTATTGTTCTTAATTTTATGTATTTCATATATTAAATGTGTAAGAAAAAATAATTTAATAAATCCAATAATTTAAGGAAAATTAACTCTCATAGTATATATTTTCATATTTTAAATAAATGTTATCATATATGTTGTGGCAAACTATCCAATCGAATATCCATGAAATTTTACGAATTAGGAAGGTTACTCGAAGTGACAAAATGAAGATTAGTTTTGCAATATTCAAGGAAGGAGCCACTTGGGAAGATTTCTTTGATGCCCTTAAGGAGGAATTCTACCTTATAGGGAACTATGATGACCAATACATGAGATGAAAACCTTGCGACATGAGAGAAACCAGGCAATGCTAGAGTACACCCATATTTTCCATAGCTTGTGCTATGAGTTGTGTATTAGAGACTGAGTGACACTTGGTGTTTAAGTACCATAGTTGATCTACATAGGTACATCAAAATAAAGATGGATTTCTTGGGCATCTCCTTAATGGGAGCTTCTTATCAATATGTTGGAAAAATTGAGTATAGATTGAGGTAGAGGAATACGTGGGATTTTAGCTCTGTAAATCAACTACAATAGAAGCATAGAAAATGTAGCCCACTCGAAAAAAAAGAGACAAATAAAGGAGATCCACATTTAAGACAACCAACCCAATTCACAGAAATGAAGGATAATGGAAAGTAAAAAAAGCACTGGAAAGTGTTGTGAGTTCCACAAAATCCCATGGCATGAAATTGATTAATTTTACTTAAAACAATCATTGTTGGAGGATACTAAAGAAAATGAAACAAAATGTTTATCTTAAGGCACCCAAATTACACTTAAGATGCAAAAGGTCCAAATACAAAGACAACCAAACATGTAAACTAGACTAGAACCTCAACTAACATAAACATTTAAATATCATAAAGAACTTAAAGATAAGAATATAAAGAATGGAACACCATGAAAAATTACACAACACATATATTTTTCCCTAGGAAACCTTAACCCAAAAAACCAACTAACCTTTGAGATCCATCACTCTTATATTTCCAACCAAATACTACTGCTAGTTACAATGAATGTCAAACTTAGTTTGTGCTTAAGACTAATGCATTCATCATACATCTTCATCTCTAATTATCATTACATCATACTCTATCTAAAGGCATGGGAAAATGTTAATTCAAATCATCTCAAATTAGTATAGGTGGCTAAATATTATTGGCTAAGATTCAAAGAATCTTAGGATTCATAACCATTTCTAGACTCTAGTTTATTTCCTTTTGACCTCCATTTTACCATCAATCTAAGTCGATAATGTGTGCAACCTACTTGGATCCCTTCAACTACTCTAGTCAATTATCAAATTTCGTAGACTACTCCACTGTCCATTGAATTCAACTAAGGTAACCACTCTTTTGTATTAACTAATATCCTCTTGACTCAAAAATATAATTTTTGTCCCATATTAATTATCTCTACCAAACCAATTACCAACTAAACTCTGGTTGAGTGGGATTACTTGCAAAGAGTAAAACACCTCAACACATACTCTATGTTGGAAAATGTGCAACAAGAAATGCTAAATTTAGAATGTGCTAAAAATAGATTTTCTAAAAATAGTATGTCTAAAAATAACATGTCTAAAAATAGCAGTTTGGCCAGTGAGGTCATTGGCCACATTGGGTGAGAGGTGAAACTGCTAAAAATAGAAAGTTCTAAAAATAGCATTTCTGGGTCCCTTCCTATTTATAGCAGTCCCTAGTCTATCTATAGGAAGTAAAATTAATCTTGGTCTTAGCAACAGTTGGAAATACTAATTAATTAATTCAGTTGAATTAATTAGTTAAGGAAAATCAATTTTGAAGTCTTTGTGAGCATGCACATGAGTTATCCCACTGATTGAGGAATTTATCCTTAATTTCCTCCACTGATTGAGGGAATAAGTATGAGCTCTATAATGTCAGAATTAGTTGACTTAGTTCTAACCAGTCAAGTCCAGTTAGATTATTTTAACAAGTTGTTAAAATAATAAAATATAGTTTGTTAATGCTTGAATGCATGTGACAATTATTATTTTAGATAACTGAGGATTCACTCATGGATAACTGTTGCATGTCAGTTCTGTTAGAGACCCAGTTGAGATGAAATGTGGGACAATGTACTATCAAATGCTTGACTATTTCTAGTAAGTAGTTTTTGCATGATTAAGGAACTAGTGTCCTCAACTATTGCGTAGTTGGACCATAGGTTGACTTGGTATGTTTGGAATTAATTGCATATGCTTTTGCTATTATTTCCTAAGCAAACTACGCAAGGAAATAGGGATTGGACCATAGGTAAAGCCTTTATATACAGGGCCTGGTTGGTTCATGAGACATATCTTCATATCTTCATAGTTCATTGAGAACTGGATAGCTTGAGAGCTTATTCTTTTTGTATTGTGAAGAGGATTTCCACTTGATTGATAATACATGGTTGGGGTTTTATGTTGGTTCTTTCCCCTGGATATATCTTGTGTTATGTGTGATTATTTCTCTTGATCAGTTATGCATGTTTCTACTTGATGTTGCTCATTAATTCGATTATGCTTCCGCTTAATGTTTTGTAGAAGTAGAACAAGTATTATGCTTTAGGACATTTCATATATCGGTTTGTTCTACAAGTGAAATTTCTACATGGTATCAAATCATAAGTGATCAAGCAAGAACAATATACTAGCAGGAGAAATTCGAAGTTTATTATTTGGGATATAGATCTCATCGATGGCGTTCTATGGTTTGAGGCTTGAGTATGCCCTTGATGGCAACTCAAATTATATATCTTGGAAGGATCACATGGAGGCAATTTTGGAAGATAATGGTCTTAAGGATTTCATTGATCAAGAAATTCCTAAGCCTACTAACAAGTCTGAGTAGGTGGAATGGAGGAAATGTGTGGCTAGAGCTAGGAGAATTCTCTTGGAGGGAGTGCGAGATCACATTGTCTCGAGCCTCCATGGGAAGGAGACTCCACATGCAATGTGGAAAACATTGAAAGCTTTATTTCAGAATAGCAGTGATCAGAGGAAGCTGGCATTGAAGGACAAACTTCGAAAGATCAAGTGTGCAAGGGATGAGACGATCTCTATGTATCTGACCAAGCTCATCACGTGTAGGGATGAACTTACAAGTGTAGGGGTCGTGACATCGAATGAGGATTGGTGATTCTAGAACTCCTTAGCCTTCCTAAGAGTTGGCATAGCTACTGGGACTCAGTGAATGGAAGGGAGAAACTGCCAGATTGGGAACGACTATGGTCAGATTTGATGCAAGAGGAGATCAAATGGAGCACCAGAGATAGTTCTTTATCTATGCATGATGAGAAGAATTGTGCCTTAGTGAGTAAGGTGAAGAAGGGGAAGGAGAAGGTTTCTCTTTCCAAATCAAGTTCTTCCAATGATGGGAATAAGGTTGAAAAATCGAAAGTGTGATGCTTTCTTTGTCATGAGGTGGGCCATTATGCTGCAAATTGTCCACGGAGGAAATCCAAGAAGGGATCCAGGGAAGGATCTGAAGGTGAGACACTTGCTTCATAGTTTGAGTTGGATTTCACACTCTTCACATGCATGGTTTCATCCATGGTGGGAAGTGGTTGGTTTCTTGATAGTGGAGCTTCTTTCCACATGATCGACAACAATAGTTTGTTCAATACTTTGGAGGAGAAATATTTCCAGATACTCATAGTGATGGGTAATGATGAGAATTATAGTGTCTCAGGTGTAGGCATGGTTATTTTTTAGAGGGAGCATGGATCTCGCCTTACCTTGACTGATTTCAAGTATGTACCAAGACTGAAGAGAAACTTGGTGTCGATTGTGATGCTAGAAGACAAAGGCTTTGATATAGTCTTCAGTAAGGGAAAGGTTTTCCTTAGACACATCATCACTAGACAAGTGAAGTAGATTGGTTCACGAGTCAAGAACCTGTATGCTCTTGAGGTTCAAGATGCATGCAAAGCCTTGAGCAGCAAGGCAACTGATGGAGACCTGGTGGTTGAGAGGGAGGGTGTATTACCACTCAACATGCAGAGCTAGAAGAAGTCTTAGACGACTGTGGAGGAGCCACGATTGGTGCAACAGTTTCAGGAGGTTGTGGAGCAGCCACAAATAGAGAAGCTAAATGGATATTGGTAGAGACATCTACTCATGCAGAGACCTCTAGTAGGGGGAAACTTCGAGCTAGGTGGGCTGAGGGATCACATGCAACCATACCTCCAGGTAGGAGGTGGGGCGATGTATAGTGATTGTCCCAAGGATGAGGGGCAGGATCCTTGAGGTACCCAACCTCTTAGATGAGACCTTGCTACGGGAGCCTCGATGTGGAGTAGCAGGAACTGATTGATTGGGTAGAGACAGACGCGGATGGAGCGGCAAAGAGTGACAGTGCAGAGAATCCTAGGATAGTGCATAGCTAGCAGGCTGCAACAATGCGAGAGGCATAAGTGTTTGCATAGTGCTAGGTGGCATAGAGAGGTGTGCAATAGTGCGAGATGCATGGAGATGTTGCAGTAGCGCAGATTTCAGAGAGGGAGCACTTCTCAGCAGCAGGTAGAGCTTCAGCATCAGAGTATGTTCCTAGCCCAACAGAGTGGTCAGTTGGGAGTGTTTTTGTTCCAAGTGTTGTTGGAGTAAGTGGACCGAGTAGATGTGTTGTATGCAAAACATTCTAGAGTTACATGATCAGGTTCGAGAAGAAGCCTTTCTTGTTGAGAGGGAGTGTTGGAAAATGTGCAACAAGAAATGCTAAATTTAGAATGTGCTAAAAATAGACCTACTAAAAATAGCATGTCTAAAAATAGAAGTTTTCCAGTGAGGTCATTGGGCACATTGGGTGAGAGGTGAAACTGCTAAAAATAGAAAGTTAAAAAAATAGCATTTTTGGGTCCCTTCCTATTTATAACAGTCCCTAGTCTATCTATAGGAAGTAAAATTAATTTTGGTCTTAACAGCAGTTGGAAATATTAATTTATTAATTCAGTTGAGTTAATTAGTTAAGGAAATTCGAATTTGAAGTCTTTGTGAGCATGCACATGAGTTGTTCCACTGATTGAAGAATTTATCCTTAATTTCCTCTCTGGTTGAGGGAATAAGTATGAGTTCTATAATGAGAAAATCATTTGACTTAGTTCTAACCAGTCAAGTCCAGTTAGATTATTTTAACAAGTTAATAAAATATAGTTTGTTAATGCTTGCATGCATGTGACAACTATTATTTTAGATAACTGAGGATTCACTCATGGATAACGGTTGCATGTCAGTTCTGTCAGAGACCCAGTTGAGATTAGATGTGGGATAGTGTACTATCAGATGCTTGACTATTTCTAGTAAGTAGTTTTTGCATGATTGAGGAACTAGTGTCCTAAAAGATTGCGTAGTTGGACCATAGGTTGACTTGGTATGTTTGGAATTAATTGCATATGCTTTTGCTATTATTTCCTAAGCAAACTGTGCAAGGAAATAGGGGTTGGACCATAGGTAAAGCCTTTATATACAATGCTTGGTTGGTTCATGAGACATATCTTCATATCTTCATAGTTCATTGAGAACTGGATAGCTTGAGAGCTGATTCTTTTTGTATTGTGAAGAGGATTTCCAAATGATTGATAGTACATGGTTGGGGTTTTATGCTGGTGATTTCCCCTAGATATATCTTGTGTTATGTGTGATCATTTCTCTTGATCGGTTATGCATGTTTCTACTTGATGTTGCTCATGAATTCGATTATGCTTCCACTTAACGTTTTGTAGAAGTAGAATAAGTATTATGCTTTAGGACATTGCGTATATCGGTTTGTTCTACAGGTGAAATTTCTACACTCTACTCTAATTCTAAATCGTAGCATAATATAGGAGAGAAAATCATTGATGTAGAACCCCATGCTACCATTGCAACCACAAATATCCAATTAGAAGAGCCAATGGATCTCGAAGATGGGGAGTGGCTCTTCCATTCATAGATGTGGGTGAAGGGCACACCATTACATTTCATTGTTTATAGCAAGAGTAAAAACAAAAAATTATACCAAGATCATTATTTAATGGTGTATGTATGGATGGAACTCCTATTCCTTTCAAGTGATTCCATTCTATTGGAGAACATTTTGTTCCATATATTATTAGAGTAGCTACAAATGGATAGAGAGAGAGAAGATAGAGAGGGCTTGTGTTATATAGCATCTCATGGGACACAAGTCTCACTCCTTTGAACTTCAATCCATTCACATTCAAAGAAAGAGATACTAGAGCAACCTCACCTTCCATCTGAGTTTTCTCATGTAAGGGTTCCTTAGAGAATATGTTGTGTCACTTTGTTTTGAAAGTTTTCATATTTTCATTGTTCTTAATTTTATGCATTTCATATATTAAATGTGTAAGAAAAAAAAAATTAATAAATACAATAATCTAAGGAAAATTAACCCTCATGGTATATATTTCATATTTTAAATAAATGTTATCATATATGTTGTGGCAAACTATCCAATCAAATATCCATGAAATTTTACGAATTAGGAAGGTTACTCAGAGTGATGAAATGAAGATTAATTTTGCAATATTCAAGATAGGAGCCACTTGGGAAGATTTTTTTGATGTCCTTAAGGAGTGATTAATTCTACCTTATAGGGAACTATGATGACCAATGCATGAGATGAAAACCATGCGACATGAGAGAAACTAGACAATGCTAGGGTACACCCATATTTTACATAGCTTGTGCTATCAGTTTGGTAATAGAGACTCTGAGTGAAACTTGGTGTTTAAGTACCATATTGATCTACATAGGTACATCAAAATAAAGATGGATTTCTTGGACATCTCCTTAATGGGAGCTTCTTATCAATATGCTAGAAAAATTGAGTATAAATTGAGATAGAGGAATACGTGGGAGTTTAGCTCTATAAATCCACTACAACAGAAGCCTTGAAAATGTAGCCCATTGGGAAAAAAGAAGAAAATCAAGGAGATCCACACTCAAGACAACCAACCCAATTCATAGAAAAAAAGGATAATGGAAAGTTAAAAAAGGACTAGAAAGTGTTGTGAGTTCCACAAAATCCCATGGCATGAAATTGACTAATTTTACTTAAAACAATCATTGTTGGAGGATACTAAAGAAAATAAAACAAATTTTTTTATCTTAAGGAACCTAACTTACACTTAAGATGAGAAAAGTCTGAATACAAAGACAACCAAACATATAAACTAGACTGAACCTCAACTAACATAAACATTTAAAGATCATAAAATAACTTAAAGATAAGAATATAAAAAATGTCACACCATGAAAAATTACACAACACATGGATATTTTTCCCTAGGAAACCTTAACCCAAAAAACCAACTAACCTTTGAGATCCATCGCTCTTATATTTTCAACCAAATATTACTTCCAATTACAATGAATGTCAAACTTAGTTTGTGCTTAAGACTAATGCATTCATCATACGTCATCATCTCTAATTAGCATTACATCACACTCTATTTAAAGGCATGGGAAAATGTTAATTCAAAGCATCTCAAATTAGTATACGTGGCTAAATATCCAAAGAACCTTAGGATTCATAACCATTTCTAGACTCTAGTTTATTTCCTTTTGACCTCTAGTTTACCACCAATCTAAGTGGATAATGTGTGCAACCTACTTGGATCCCTTCAACTTCTCTAGTCAATTATCAGCTTTCATAGGCTACTCCATTGTCCATTGAATTCAACTAAGGTAACCACTCTTTTGTATTAACTAATATCCTCTTGACTCAAAAATATATTTTTTGTCCCACATTAATTATCTATACCAAACCAATGACTAAACAAACTCTAGTTGAGTGCGATTACCTACAAAGAATACAACACCTCAACACATACTCTACTCTAATTCTGAATCATAGTAGGATATAGGAGAGAAAATCATTGATGTAGAACCCCATTCTACCATTGCAACCACAAATATCCAATTAGAAGAGCCAACAGATCTCGAAGATGGGGAGTGGTTCTTCCATTCATAGATGTGGGTGAAGGGCACACCATTAAATTTCATTGTTGATAACAAGAGTAAAAAATAATTATTTGTACCAAGGTCATTAAGATATATAATATGTCAATAGTGCCACAAGCCCAATTGTACAACATTGGTTGGTTGATCCAAGGATGAGACATCCATGTTAACTTGCATTTACACCTGTCCTATACCATCAATCCCTTCATTGGATGAGGTGTTGTGTAATGTTTCCCCACTAGAAGTTTTTGATGTTATTTTAGGAAAAAATTATGTTTGGAAACATCATGTTGTTTATGAGTCTCATCCCCATCATGTCATTGATAGCATAGGAGGTTAGCTCTAGAGGGTACCAAAGTAATTCCAACTAATGTATTGTCATTGATCTAAAAAAATAGTGCCAAAAGGACATCTCTTTAATTGTAAAGTTTAACCCCTTCATGGTTCAATCATAAGGTTAAAGGAAGTTGACTACGACCACCACAACCTTTGCAGAAAGCCTCTCTACACAATAGAAATAGGTGCACAATATTATAGATAAATATAGAGATATATTTGCTCCAGCCATTCAGATGCCTTTGAATTGCCAGGCCAAGCACTCAATTTATTTCATACCTGGTGCTACTTTATCTAATGGTTCAATATATATAAACTCTCTCTTGGAGAACGAGGAAATAAAAACTCTTATTCATGATATCATCCAAAAAGAGACACATTCAATTTAACTCCTCACCTTGTGGGAGTCCAATTATGTTTGTGCAAAAGAACTATGGGACATGGAGATCATGTATTGATTATAGAGCCATGAATAAAATAAATTCCAAGAATAGATACCCAGTCCCCAAGATTAATGATCTTATTAATCATCATAACGGTACCAAGTTCTTTAGTAAGATTGATCTAAAATTAGGCTACCACAAGTTTACAATTGAACAAATTGATGTATGGAAGATGACCTTCAAATCGAAAGAAGGCATTTATGTAATAACCCTGGTAAAAATTCCATGTAAAAGTTAATAAAGGAAAAATAATAACCATAGATGATGGGACACTTATTCCAAGTTGAATGTTAAAAAAAATCCTAGTGATGTGGATCACTTGTGATTTGTTATGGCTAAGGAAACTAGCAAAGGCAATGGCTAAGGCTTTAAAAAAACAAAATGACATTTTTGGCACATATATTTATGAAAATAATGGAAATTAGGAGAAAAAGGAGGTGAAAGGTCAAAGGTTGCATGTGAGGAGGAAATTGATGCAAAATAACGGAAAATGAAGAAAATAGAGGCCTCATTCATAAAAAGGCTTCTGAGGGTCAATTGGTAACCTTTTGTCATTTCAGTTTTGGAGCTTTCTCATTATTCTCTCTCTCTCTCTCATACCCTTGGAGACTTTGAGTTTGCTTGGAGAACTCTTGGAGGGTGTGGCATACTTGGATTTTTGGAGCATTAAGGAAAAGGAATAGTGAGAAAGCACAAGAGGGCATCGAGAACAACAACTACATTAGATTTTCTCGCAGGTACCGAGTTGCATGTATGATTTCTTCACTAGTTTTGGTATGCATGGCATATGCATGTGGATTATTGGTTCTGATCTATCATTGGCATGGAGGATTGCCGATATTGATAATGGATTTCCTATCATTGCCATTTCCTGGATAACCATGGTGATTGTGGGTTTACTTTCATTGTTTTCTTGGTTGGTTCTCATGTTTCCTTAGCTTGGTTTGAGTTATTAGTTCCTGAAAGCCCTGGTTGGACAAACGCTCTGGAAGTCCTGTAACAACTTAGGTTGAGTTACTAGTCCTGGAAGCCTTGGGTGAACAAGCGCTCTCGAAACCCTTGGAGGGTTGAGTTACTAGTACTGGAAGCCTTGGTTGGACAAACGATCTAGAAGCCTTACAACAACTGTTAGTTGAGTTACTAGTCTTGGAAGCCTTGGTTGGAAAAAATGCTCTGGGAGCCCTTGAAGGCTTGGATGGAGACCAATCTGATGATGGTTTTGGTGATGTCTGACTGGGTGGTGGTTTCACTATTTTATGGCTTGAGGTGGATGGCCTCTGGAAGCCCTAGATTAGTTTTGATTGATGTGTTTTGATGGGCCTCTAAATTAGACATAAATTAAGGCCCATCTGACCATCCTTCAACACATTAAAACTCTATTTTTGCATTAGATAATTTATTTTTAACTTTAATATGTTCATTACGAAGGTTTATGGATAATTGCATATTTGTGCCTAATATTATTTATTTTTGTGGAATATTTGAGAATATTGGCTAGATTATGGAGATTTGGAGGAGGAGATAATCTAGGACCTGCTCCCTACTATAGGAGGATCAATATTAAATAATAAATCAACAATATATTATGGAATTATGGCACAGATTTTGGAGCTCCAATGATTGAGAAAATCTAGAAATGTGTTCTCTGCCATTTAATGCAGATTCCTAATATTGGGAACCAACTCCACTAATCAAGGGATTTTGGCGGGGACAACTTATTTCTTTGATGGGGAATGATTCCTAATCATTTCTTTGAAGTACCAAGTCAATTTTTCCTCTAGAGGTTGATTTTTATTAGTCTTCTTGTGGAGAGAACTTGTATATTTGCATCTCCACTTTCATTTCTTGCAGGGAAGTAATTGTATTGATGGAAATAATGAAGATTGGTGCCATGTTAAGCTTCTAAAACTTGGTCTCCTCAATAGGAATCTGAGTTTCCTTAGTCTTGGCCATCCCAGGAGCCTCAAAGCCCTTTTGTATAATTTGATTTTCTTCTTTTCTCTTCTCATTCACATGCATCTCTTGTTCTTGTTTTTTTTTCCATTTCTGTGTTTAGTATTAATTGTTTCTTGTTATAGGATTGGGTTAAATGGTTTATGTAAGTTATTTTTTAGGATCACAAGCATAATATCATCATTGGAATAGCTTTTGAATGTCATAGTAATCATTGAGTTACTTGGATTAGTTTTCTTATTCCCAAATCTAGATTTCTGGAAGTCCTTTGTGGCAAATAGCATTAAATTTCTGCTATTTTTTAGAGCATGCTAAATAACTTCAATAGGGTTGATTTTAGTTGAATTAGATTTAAAAAAAAAATTTAGTTAATGAAAAAAATACTCCATTTCATTTTCACTTGATTAGGTTAGGAATTTGATAAATTTATTAGCTCACTAGTTCTCGAATTTCTAGATTCTAGACTAGTAATTTTCTACCATTTTTTAACATGGGTTAACAGAGGTAATTTTAAGTGATTCCACTTGTAATGGAGACCTAAGACATCCTAATCAATAAATTTTTTTGTCCCATCAAATTTGGATTTGATTTGGTTATTCATTCGGTGAATTATAACTCTGTATAGCAACTCTGTTGTTTCTTGTAGTAAATTATAGGAAACCCTGTAGTAGCCTTCCAACATGCATATACTTGCCCAAATTCACTCAAGAGGCTTGGTTATTGTCTCTTAGGGTTGAATAAATACCCCTAGGCTCTAAATCATTGATTATGGAATACTAAATAGCACTTAGAGCTTGCCTCTTTACCCATGCAAAACATTTCAACGATTTGGGCTAATGGACAAATTTATGAAATAGATAATACAATGATGATTGCCACATCCAATGAACTCTGTTAATGGATATAAAATCTTTGAAATGCAATGGTTGATTTTTAGTTCATGATATTTTCTTTATGCAATTAGAATCAGTTTCCTTCCTTGTCTTTTCTTTCTTGCAATAGGTTAAGGCTTCCATTTCGAGCATTTCCTTTTCTGCTATTAGTTTAGGATTTTATTTCATTACATGCACTCCATTACATCATGTGTTGATACCTCTTAAGCTTATATGAACCTCGAGTTGATAATTAAAGTTGGTAGCCTTGGGAGTTGCAACATTCTTTTTGCAATACCAAGGCTCATCACGTTTTGGTGTTGCTGCAGGGGAGGTGTCAAAGTATGCATTGTTTTCTTCCCTAGTTGATTCATTTCTTTTACCTTCTACATAAACAAAAAAAAAATGTATTACACATAGTTAATTTCAATAACAAAAAATTTCATTGCATTAGTAATATTATTAAAAAAAAAAAAAAATACTTCTCCAACACCAACCCCCCCCCACATTTGATCATGTGGTGCGGTAAGAGCCACATCACCATTCATTTTTGCAGGTAGAAGATTCAAAAGAGGTGGTAGAGAAGGAAGAAGAAATGGATGGAAATGATGACAATGAAGAAGATCCTCTTGAATTTCCCATTCAAGATACTGATGGTAGTGTGCACATGAAGAACATCCATCCATCTTTTCTTCCAAAATTTCATGGTCTAAGGTCAGAGGATCTAGAAACCTTTCCCTTTGAATTTGAAATCCTTTATAGATCTTATGGTTACTTACTAAACAATCAAAAATTGAGATTGTTTCCAGCAACATTGAAGGATAGAGCTCTTAAGTGGTTCATGAGTTTAGGGACTAATTCAATAAGATCATGGAGTAAGATGCAAAATATATTTCTAGAAAAATATAAAGATCATGATCTTAAATAAGAAATATTTAGAATGAATAAAAAATAAGATGAGAGCCTTGAGTATCTAATAGAGAGGTTCATGTAATGTTAAGAGGGCAAAACTACATCATTTAGGATCCAACACACTAAAAAGCCCCTTAGAACAATTAGGGATGAGTGGATTGATCTCCTTGATCTCATGAGTATAGGAGATGTATACCAATTATCATTTGAAGAAATTTGTGAAACATGAAAACACATATCAAGATGAAGGGCAAGGTTAAGTCAATCAACATCAAGATCGGTAAGTCAAGCTAAACTTGGAAAATTGCTTGATAACTTTAAAACAAAAATTCTTAGCAATCTAAGTGAACAAGTAGAAATGTTAAGAATACAAAATGAGGAAAAAGAAGATGTTGATATTTGTGTTGTCCCTGCAGAATCACATGATGTTAAATATTGCCCCTCATTACCAAGGTTGAAGGAAGTTTAGCAAGAGGATAATGGAGCAAGTCAATTTTCAATGAAGCTATGTTATGTAGCTCCATGAGGACCATGGAACCCTATTAAACCTGATATGATGCAAGAGCCTAATTCATAATTTCAAGCTCGTGCACATCCATCTCAAAATAATTGGAGCACACCCTTTCCTTGGCAACCTTGGCCATCCCAACCCCAAAATAAACCTTGGCAATAAGGTTAGCAAGGAACTTATGGGAGCCATCCAAAATATCAGCGATATTTTCCTCAATATCCTCCATACCCAACTCCATGTTATCCCTACCATTCACCTCCACCACAACCACAACCCCAAGCACAACCTTCACAAATATCCACTCCCACTCAACTACCCGTACCACCATTTCCGAGCCCACACAATGAAGTAGATTAGCCCACTTACAATGCTGAGGTACAACACTTCCAAACATATTCTCTTGATCTAAATGGTATGCTCTTAGCTCAGGAAGAGTATTGAAAAAAAGAGATTCTCTTGATATCATTGAAGGACCACATGCAAAAGAACAAGATTCAAATGAGAATACCAAAGGATCATGGGTTGCTTTTGATGAAGAGGAGACATCAAATCAGAGATTGAGAAAGCTCCCTCGTGGTTACCATCAAATCTTCCATGTGTTCAAGAGAACAATCAACAAAAAAGGGAAGATTTGAATTTCATGGAAGAAGAAGATGTCCAAAATGGTCCAAATCAGTAAGTGGACTAGGGGACTATATTGAAATATGGTTCCAAACAGCCACTAAGTTGCAACAATACTCTCTTCTTCAATTGTGATTGATATCATCAAAGTCAAATCATTCGGTCTCTTACATAAAGGTACATATCAAAAAATACATTTCAAGCCTACATGTCAATTTATCTGTCATCTTGATGTGCACTTGGCTTCATTGGAATTATTCCTACACTTGAAAATGATTTTGTTTTTCCAAGTAGAGTAGGATAGGAAAATAAATGAAAAATGAAAAATTAGAGAAAAGAAATAAAAATCTCAAGTGAAAACCTCCTTTGAGGCACCTGAGGTTGGCTCATTGATTGAAAACCTCCATGAGGCAGTCAATGGGTAAAAAAAAAAAAAAAAAGAGAGGAAAAACAGGATCCTAGGTGAAAACCTCCTTTGAAGCACCTAGGCAAACCTACTAGTTGAAAACCTGATTGAGGCAGTTAGTAGGCCTAGAAGAAGAGAAAAAAAAATATTAGGTCCATGTATCTCTCTGATGAATGTAGGTTCTCTCCAACATTCGCAAGCAACAAAAATAAGTTGGCACCAAAGAAAAGAAAAAAATGGTCAAAATTCTAGTCAAAGGAAGTCAAACTTGGACTTTCTCCTCATTTTCTTAGATGCTCCAGAAGGTCCAAGGTGATGCCAATCCATCAACCTCATCTATTTCCACCATCCACCCATCATTCGCAAGATTTTCCCAGTCATTTTCCTTGTTGTCCTAAAATACTAAAGGAATGCTCTGTTTTAGTATAGGAAACATGAATACATAGAGCAGATTAATTTTTTTTTTGTCATATCTTCAAAACCTTGCATACATTTTCTTAGTTGTTTCAGGTGGAGATGCATATGGATTAAAGTAACATTCTCAATCAATTTCAACAAATTCCAGTGCACAATTTTCAAGAAATCGACCTCCATCACCTACAAACATTTTTTATTTTTTCTCAATATTCGTGCATCCATTTTCAAAGATGTTTCATGCAGATATGCATTTGGATGATGGTAACATGCCCAAAAAAATTCAACAAATTTTAATGCACGACTTCCAAGAAATTGACCTCCATCAACTTCAACCATTTTTATTTTTTCTCGAGATTCATGCATCTATTGGCCACATTTTTTTATGGGGAGTTGCATAAGGATGATGGCAACATGCTTAGAAAATTTTAGGTCAATCCATTCTACCGTTTGAGGGATATGGACAAAACAAGGCAAATCTGATGTTTCCTGTAGTACTGTCCTGGTTTACTATAGGAAACAGGCTGAAAGCTATAAGAAGCTATGGAAGGTGAAATAAAGTGTGGGAAAGGTGTCTAATGGTGGAATAAGGTTGACTACAAAGACTCACCCTATGAATCTGAAGAGCAGTGCGGTGTTGGGAACTCTTTTGTTTTGGCAGTTACACTGAGAAGCTTAAAGAAGTAAGGAGTTATAAGGCAGATAATGACAGAATCATGCATGAACAGGAGAAACAAGTAGATGTAAATGTAGTGATACTCCAGATTTTGTCAGATTTGCAGCGACATGGACCACATCGGATCAACTATGAGCAAATGGATAGAACTAATGGGGCATATGGTAGTTGGTAGCATGGTGGTCATAGGTCAGATAGATATGACATAATTAGAGATGGTAGATTGTTGGATACTCTGGATAGGAGATGGGATAGACACAAATATTATTCTAGTTCTGATTCATATAGACATCACAATCATCATCATTGTCATCCTTACAAGAGAAGTGATAGCGGATATTTTTCAGATGAGTTTAAGAAAGAAAAGCCACCAACATTTGACAGAGAGATGAAGAAATCATAGGATGCAGAGGCATGGTTGCTTGGCACGAGGAGATTCTTCAGATTGCATGACTATTCAGAGAACATGAAAGCTAGAGTGGCTACATTCAGTCTCCAAGGTAAAGCAGACATTTGGTGGGAAGATGTGAAGAATGTCAGATGCATTCATGAGGAGGATTTGACTTGGAGTGAGTCTGAGCAGTTATTTAAGAAGAAGTATTTTTCAGAGAGATACTTTGATGACAAAGTAGCAAGAGGGTCTTTGCCTCAAATCATGGTCCCAAAGGGAGGAAGAGAGGACAAGGCACTATTGCTAGCCTTTTTATTCTTTGTTGATCACTACTTAGCCTGCTATAGAAAACACAAATGGAAGAAAACTACTAAATCATCAAAAGAAACCTATTCTCAACCATAAAATTGTTGGGTTGTGTTATATTCTTTCCACGACTAACCTACGTAGTGAACTGGGGGTTAGGGGCAGCGCCCCGAGAAATTTTTTTTTGGACCCTATATTAGGTTGGGCGAACCTACCTATGGTTTTCGG
>APFE031737032.1:3628-55080 GCA_000404065.3 Pinus taeda
ATCATTTCAACAACAACAAATGAAGATATACCTTTGAAAAATCCATTTATTTGGCCACAAAATGTGTCAAATGAACATGAGGAAATAAACATTGTTGAACAGTAACAACTCAAGGTATTATTATTTCTTTACAGGCAGAGGAAAGAGAGATGTATATTGGTTCCAGAAGATCTCGTGCACAACGTGAAGCCATGGAAGACCTTTACAGGGGTTCAGTACATGATATTAAGGAAGGTTGCATGATTGCAGTGCTAGCAGATGGAGATCCCAATGGCTATCCATTCTGGGTTGCTAAAGTTATAAAGGTCTTTACAGAAAATAAGGATGTTGCAAGTGTTGAAATACATTGGTATGCCACAAATACACATCCATTCAATGGTGTATATAAGCCATAGATGGTAGTTGACAAAAAAAATGGTAGAAAGAGAAAAAGAAAGGGTACAAATGTAAATCGCCGCCGCACAGACATATTAAAATTGAAGGATGTTGACATACTTGTTTATGACTTCAATTTAACAAAGAGAGGAGCTCTTCGCTTCAAGACGATAGATATTTTGAAAAGGTTGTTACCAGAGGGAACAATGTTGAGATGGGAGTCTACTGAAACCGGTCGTAGATCTAGAAGAATTTTGAAACCTGAAGTGTTGGGCATGCATGTGGACTCAAATGGGGCACTAGTTGATAAAGGAGAAGAATATGGAACATCTTCGTCAGCATCTAGTCACTCATCTGAAGATGTGAATTCTGATGGTGTGCAAGAAAATATGAGTGATTTTGAATAATTGTTTAAGATAGTGTATATAAGTGATGTATGCATCGTATCTTGAAATAAAATTAATGATTTCCATATGGTTTCAAATGAGAAGTTATGAGGCATTTTTATATTGTTGGATTATATGTCTTAGTTATGATAATTTTTATTGTTTAAAATATCTACAATGCAATATTAAATTAGAGATATAATGTATGTTTTATTCAATATACAAATAATGACTTGTGAATTCATTTAGTGATGTAATTCGTTCATAATGTCATGGTTTTCTAATTTTATAGTTGAATAAAATTCAATTTCTTTTGTGTCTAACATGTTATGGTTGAAAACATGTTGAATTTATACTTATGAAAGAAAAATGATATTTTACCAAAAACATTAATGTGTTTTTTTCCTCATAAACAACTTTGTTTGACACATAAAAATTTGGTTTCACTAACATTTTTTAAAAAGTTTGGAAATTGGCCCTAAAAAAAAAAATCATTGTTCCAGCATCATCACTTTCATTTTGAAGTTATATTTTGCATGAAAATTTCGTATTAAATTTCATAGTCACTGCCATTTTTAAAACATGTTCAAAATTGACCCCTAAACAATAAAATCATCGTTCCAATATACACACTTTTCATTTTTAGCACTGTTTTTGATGTTTTTCGGGGTTTTTTGGCCAAAGTTCCCATTTTGAATTTATAGTTCCCTTTTCAAAGTTTACATAGATCATTGAGGATTCCATTCGGAATCCTCTTGCATGAAGAAACAAATTGACCAAATGGCAGAAATCCTTCAGAAGCACAACCTTAGGGACCACATCTCTCAGGGCGCCAAAAAGAAAACCGAGGATTGACTACACGGGAAAGGTAACAACTTTCATGCTTTAGTTGCAATTAATTCTTTCCCTAATGCATGGATTATAGATTTTGGTGCATCACATCATATGGTTGTTGCAAAGGAAGTCTATTCCTCTTTGGATGCATGCAAAGGACCTCCTATCCTCATGGGAGATGACTTACCTATTGAGGTCATCGGAAAAGGTAGAGTGGAACTTTTACACAGAAGCTTTGAAAATGTGCTTCATGTTCCAAAACTTTCGGTAAACCTGCTTTCAGTTTATCAGATCACTCATTTCAACACCGGAAAGAGAGTGGAATTCACTCCACATGCAGTGAACATATATGACCTACATAGCAACGCTAAAATTGCAACCGGTGAGGTAAACAATGGAGCCAGACTGTATACATTTTCTGAATTTATTGAATATGAATTCTCCTTATTGCTTACACATATTGATGATAGTAGTAGGCTTTGGCACGAGAGGTTTGGTCACTTAAATTACAAGTATATGCAACATCTAAGCAAGCATGAGATGGTGGAAGGCTTGCCAAATATCAGTTTCTCCAAAGGAGTTTGTGAAGGGTGTGTCCTTGGCAAACATCCTAGAGAAAAGTTTGACACCAGCAAGACTCACAGAGCATCCTCTCCTCTAGATTTGATCCATAGTGATCTCATGGGGCATTTTCCTCATCCTTCCATCAACAAAGCAAGGTATGTGCTTACATTTATTGATAATTTCTCACGGTATACTTGGGTATATCTTCTCAGGGCCAAATTTGAAGTTTTTGCGCACTTTGAAGATTTCAAAGCACTAGTTAAGACACGGTCAGAGAGAAAGATCAAAGTCCTCCGTACAAACAATTGGGGTGGGGGGGGGGTGAATGTTAACACAACACTTCAGAACCTTTGCCTTAAGTTCGACATACAGTTGCAACACACAGTTCCATACACTCCATAGCAGAACGAAGTTGCTAAGAGAAAGAACCGATCTCTCAAAGAGATGGCTTCCTGCATGTTGCATGTTAAGTCACTGCCTCATAAGCTATGGGCTGAAGCACTTAATTGTGCTAACTACATCCACAACAGATCTCCTCATAGGTCTGTCAAGGATCAGACCCCCTTTGAGGCTTAAAGCGGCACTAAACCGGAGGTCACCCACTTCTGTGTTTTCGGTTCCTGAGCATGGGCCAAGATCCCCTTTGAAAAGAGGAAAGCTCTTGATCAACAAAGCATTGAGTGCATATTTGTTGGATGTCGTGATGGTGTGAAGGGATACCGACTCCTGATTTCTTCTATGGACAAACTCATCATTGAGCGAAGTGTCAAATTTGAGGAAAGTCTCTCGCATGCACCTCCATTGCCGCATGCAGACACCTTTTATCTACCTCATGTCTGAGATGATGACTCAGTACACTCAGATGCAGATACAAAGCATGCAAATGTCAAGGTAGAGCATGCAGATGTAGAGACAGAGTCTTCAGACACAAATCTAGTGCATGCATATGATGATCCACATCCAAGCCCAGATTGGGCTTCCAGCAGTGAATCAACTTCCATTGTCATAAATCAGAGAACAAGAAGCTTAAGTGAGATATATGCACAAGACTACCTAGCCGCTAGAAATGGTCTTGTGGGGGATAATTCTAATTTGCGGAGGACTAGCTCAGAGTTTATTGAGCCTCCTCTTGCCCTTACTGCCACTAAACCAACGCCATCCTGGCATTGTCATTTGGTTCAGTCTTCTGATTCGCAGTCTTATGCTGAGGCTGTTGGGCATCCCTCTTGGGAGTCCGTCATGGAGGAGGAGTATAATTCCCTCCTCGAGAAACAGACCTGGGATCTGATCCCCCTTCCTTCAAGAAGGAAACTTGTCCGATGTAAATGGGTCTACAGGACCAAGAGTGCTACAGATGGGCAAATCACTAGACAGAAAGCTAGGCTAGTAGCCAAAGGCTTCCAGCAAGTGTATGGCATTGATTATGATGAGACTTTTGCTTCAGTAGCAAAGATGGATTCCATACGCCTTGCACTTGCCATTGTGGCTGCCCAGGGGTGGAAAGTACATCAGATGGATGTGAAGAATGCCTTTCTTCAAAGAGGCCTATCTGAGGAGATCTACATGGAGCAGCCACATGGTTTCATTCAGGATTCATCTTTGGTCTGCAGACTGAAGAAGTCTCTCTACAGCCTTAAGCAGGCCCTGAGAGCTTGGTATGCGAAGATGGATTCTTTTCTCTTATCACAAAACTTCGAAATATGTAAGTCTGATCCGAATGTTTACATGCTTAGGACACACGATTCTCTTCTTATCTTAGTTTTGTATGTGGATGATCCCCTGATCACTGACAACTCGGCTTCAGCCATTGATGCAGTCAAAAGGGCCTTGCATGATAGGTTCTTAATGACGGACATGGGTCCATTACACTTCTTTCTTGGTCTTGAGATCAGCCAGGATGCCACAGGCATCAAACTCTCTCAGGCTAAGTATGCATGGGATCTCCTCGAGAGATTTCACATGACTGACTGTAAACCAGCACCGACTCCTTTTCTGTTTGAGGTTTGCCTTGAGGATGGAGGTGACACTCTATTAATTGACAGTACTCTCTATCGATAGCTAGTGGGGAGCTTACTCTACCTCACCCACTCCAGACCAGATCTCTCATATGCAGTAGGGATAGTTTCCAGATACATGCAGGAGTCGCATGAGCTACATTGGAATCTACCAAGTGCATCCTCCGATATGTGCAGGGCACCATCATCTTTGGGATTCACTATGCAACAGGCACTGCATTAAATCTCCTTGGCTTCACAGATTCTGATTGGGCAGGCGACAACATTGATCGCAAGTCCACCTCCGAATATTCACTCAATCTAGGGTCTGGTCCTATCTGTTGGTCAAGCAAGAAGCAGTCTACTATTGCTCTCTCTTCAGCTGAGGCCGAATATAGAGGAGTAGTCAACATCACCATTTAGGCTATGTGGCTACAACAATTCTTCACTGAGTTGGGCATCCAGTTCCACTAGCCCATTGTCATATGGTGTGACAACCAAAGCACTCTCAAATTTGCAGGGATCCAGTACAGCGGCAGCGAACAAAGCACATAGAGATCCATATCCACTACATCAGAGACTTAGTACATGATCGGGTCATTAATTTGCAGTTCTTTCCTTAAGCAAAATAGACTGCAAACATCTTCACCAAGATATTCAGTGAGCAGAAGTTTCGCTCTCTGTGCGATCATTTTGGAGTGAAGGACACAGTTGCTTAGCAACTGTTTTTTCTTTTGATTACATTGTATTTTGAGGGGGGGGTTTTCCCACGAGGTTTTCCTTCTTTCCTCAATTTTAATACAAGTTGCACTATATTTTGGGTGACCTTCGGCCTTAGTTGCTTGGGCCCATTTTCTATTTTTCCCCATAGTGGTGTTGTGGGGGGGGGGGGAGGGTGTGCTAGAGGTACTACACACCTAGGACCTTCATTACTGGCACATGCAGATACTTAGTTAGAGCATGGGACTACATGCAAGATCCTTTCTGCATGATTTACTCCCTGATTTGCTCATTCTTTAACTCCGCCACTGGCTAATTATTCTACATGATTTACTCCCTGATTTGCTCCTCTTTTCACTTAGCAACTGGCTAGTTTTCTCCGGAACTTGTTGTAGGTGTTGAGTCCTCTCATTGGTCACCACTATGGTGCATTACCTTGGTATCTTCACCCAATAATGCTATATCATGAGCATTGTAACCTATTTTCTAAATGAATCATTCTTTTTATTCTTTCGATTTTCTTTTAGTGTTTTTGCTCCACAAAGCTGTGTGTTCAACCTTTACTAGCTAGATTCATTTGTACAAATTTTCTAATACATTTACGGCTTCAGCCTAAACCTGAGGTTAGAGCCATTGAAATCTCTAGTTAATTGAATAAAAAATACAGTTGGGGCTATGTATGTGGGTTTTAGATTTCATCTGATCTTTGCTTCGCCTTGGCTGTGGAGGCATGGAATAAATGTATTTTTAAAAAATGAAATACTAAAATGGACAGATGTTCTTAATGTCATGACAATCTTCTCATCTCCGCGTGGTGTGATATGTGTTATAGTAGATAGATTGATGAAATAAGGTAAAGACAGTTGTCCATTTTCAAATTTAAATTTATGGAAACTAAACACCTTTTCTGTTTTCAAATAATTATTATTATTACTATGTTTTGCATTCGTTCGGCTGAATATTTGCGAGTCCATATACAAATGTGGTTATGGTGAATATGACGGAGGGGCACCTAATCATAGTATATTCAGAAGGTGTGTTGCATTCTATTCATAGAAATTTTTAGAGATCCTGATAACTGAAAAGGGACTGTGGGTTTTTTGAGATAATATGATAATATTGAGAGGTTTATTTTTAAATGATATGCCTAATCTGAAAAAACCAATGACTAAACATTGTGGGTTTATTTTGACATAGTGTCAGAGTCTCAATAGGTTTATGTTTAAATGATATTCATAATATTAAATTAAATTAAATTAAATTTTATTTGAGTTAGAGATTAGATAAATTTATTTAATGAATGTTATAAATAATAGTGAAGAACTTATCATAGAAGAGGAGCTTCATTACTTGGGAAATATGGAAGGCCAACAAAATATAGAAGGCTAGCAACCATTGTATTTTTCGTGGGCAGCCTATCAGTGTTCACTGTGCTAGAATTATAGCGTAGATCAATCATATAGAACCAACGAGTCATGAAGTTGTCTAAGCATCGCTCATTTCCTCACATTATTTTACCAACGAGATACTTTGATGGAGCGGCGCCAATGACAAATGTGAGTGTGGTGGCTGGATTCGCTTGGATGTACATGTTGCATTGGAGTGTTGGATGTGGCACAAACACTAGGGTGGAAATGATAGCACTATGAGACTTGCTATGGTTTACTAGAAAAATTGACATTCAAAACATACACATATTTTGGAATATTGGATGTGGCACAAACACTAGAATGAAAATGATAGCACTATAAGACTTGTTGTGGTTTACTAGGAAAATTGACATTCAAAACATACACAATATTGCTAGGAGAATTGACATTCAAAACATATACATATTCAGAGATTCACAAATCACAAACCATCATCGATATTTTTAAAGGAGCTTCACGGTTTGATCCACCAGACCTTAGGGAATCCATAAGGTACCATGAATTGACATTCAAAACATAATCAGACCTTAGGGGATCCATAAGGTACCATGTTCTATAGTAGCACCATGACAAGCCGAGAAGATGAACAAATTTATTTTAAAAACCATTTTGGAAAATTGACATTCAAAACATACACAGTCTTGTTAGGAGAATTGACATTCAAAACATACACATATGCAGAGATTCACAAATCACAAACCATCATCGATATTTTAATAGGAGCTTCACAATTTGACTCAACGGACCTTAGGGGATCCATAAGGTACTATGAATTGACATTCAAAACATGAATCGGACCTTAGGGGATCCGTAAGGTACCATGTTCTACAGTAGCATCGAGAAGAGGGACAAATTTATTTTAAAAACCATTTTCAAAAGTGGTTAGAAGTTTGGATGATTTAACTTACATGTGGATGGCTCCTATTTTAAAAACCATTTTCAAAAGTTGTTGGAAGTTTGGATGATTGACTTACATTTCAAATTTTAGACATATTTTTTTTATTTGAATCAATATTTGGTTAAGATTTTTGTTTTTGGTTTGATGGTGTTTTATTGGTTTAAGATTTTATTTTTAAAGTTTTATTGTGTTTTATTCCAAAGTTTCGATTTTGATTTTTTGATTTGAATTAATTTTTGGCCGCAAAGACATTTGGGTTTGATTTGATTTTTTGATTTGAATTAATTTTTGGCCGCAAAGACATTTGGGTTTGATTGTGGTTTATTGTAGCAATTAATTTTGATTTCAATCAATTTCTTGTGGACAGTTTTCTCAATTTGATTATGATTTATTGTAGTATAAGTTCATGGTTTCAAAAAACTTCAAAAGAATCTTACAGCACTTCATATTTTAATTCCTTCCCACATAATTCACACCCTTAAACCCATAAAATTTGAACCTAAAATCTAGTAAAAAATAAACCCTAAACCAACTCCGGAAATTAGATGGTTAAACCATTTCTATCGCATCTCAACCTGTGTTAATGATTGAAATTTAGAGTTTGATTTTTTTAATAGCCAAATTTCGATGAACACTACGGATCAGAACCTGTTGAAGGGGCCGTACGGGAAATTTGATAGTCCAGTCTTAAAAAGTAAATATTAGTTTACTTCTCTTAATTATTTAAAAATATAACTATGAAGCGAAACGATTCTAGAACCATCCAGTGGAAACACCTAGAACAGTCCCGCCTGTCCCACTTTCGTAAAGGAGAAGCGGCTTAACATCTGGTACTTGAATAAAGTCTCCTGTATCCGTCCAGAATGTTCCACTGTCGTAAAAGGAGAAGCGGCTTCCTTCTTGAAGTTCCAGAATGTTTCACATGGGACTTGTATAGATGCTCCCCTATCCTGCAGAAATTTTATTAAGATCACCTTTCTAGGTCTTACAAGTTCTTCGATCCAAGAGTCGAAATTCTTTCGGTCTTCGCTTCTTCGGCAGACGATCCACCGTTTTTTATCCTTTCTCACCCGATTTTTGGGATCCTTTCGAACCTGGTAATTCGATTCTCCAATTTTGGTGGACATGGGGCACCTTGCAAAGAATGACCCAACAGCGATAGCCATGGGGCACCTTGCAAAGAATGACCTAACAGCCATAGCCAACACTCAGCTTGACTGGAAGGATGCCACTGAAGCCCCTGACGCGCACACCTTCAAGGCTGATCCTCCAGGTATTCATCATGTCTATTAGAGGGTTTTTTTTTTCCTTTTATTGCAGATTTTTTGGATTTGTTGGTATTTAGAGCCTGGGGTTTATCGGTCGTTTCTGGCAGGTTTGAAGAAAGAGGACGTAAAGAAAGAAGTGGAAGACGACCGCATCTTTTATAGTATTGATTGGGTTTCACAATTTTGGGTAGTGAGTAGTAGCTCTGCCCATCATAGTTTTTGAATAGCGGTATTTTCTTCCCCAAGTTATGCCCATTATGTTCTTTCCCTAGAATAGGTAAAAATATCAGTTAGTTGGGGGTTTGGTCTCACAGCTTCTATGGTTGAATCGCGGACAAAACTACTCTACGTCTCGGACAAAACTATTTTATGTCTGAGAGCTGCTCCATGTGCGATTTTTTCAGTTGAATAAAGGGGCAAGCTTTGCAACATACAGAGAATCCCATAGAATCAATATCTGACTGCCCCACCTCATTACCTGCCAGCTATTGGAGCTGAATAATTGCTACGGTGTTCTGTTTTTATTAACATCAAGGTAATTCCATTGCTGGCGTAAGTAATTTTCTGGATTTGTTAATATTTTGCGCCGGGGAATTTCTTGTCGTTCCTGGCAGGCCTGAAAGAGGAGGTAAAGATAGAAGTGAAGACGACGGCGTTTTACAGGTAAGTGGTGAACACACGAAAGAAGAGCAAAAGAGCGGCAAGTGGCAACGTATTGAGCGCGCTCACGGAAAAGTTCTTCGGCCTTTCCGCTTCCCGGAAAATGCCAAGGTGGAGCAGGTAAGGGTTACAGTGGAAAATAGAGGGCCCACTGTCACTGTTCCAAGCAGCCTCAGCTCTAAACCCGAGTTTAGAGCCATAGAAATCTCTGTTAACTGAAAATAAAATGAGTAGGTATGGTGTTGGGGAGTTCTGTATAGAGCTTTATCTTTCCGTCAGTCCTGTCTCGTCTTGGCTGGCTGTTGGTAAGTGTATGGAGGGCGACCATAAATGTATTTCGTAAAAAGATGAAACAATGAAATGGACAGATGTTCGTAGCCATGTTAAGTTTGTTGAGTCTGCAATCCGCTCTTTATTTTCCCGGAGTTTGAATAAATAAATACAAGCGATTGAAACATTAGCTAAGTTGATATATAGATGAAAAGCTAAATGCAATCCTCCATTTTGAAATTTAGTCTAAAGCTCTAAACACATTATTCTTTTTGTAGCTTAATATTAGTGTGGTGTTCACATGTGGATCAATTGAGTTACACCCTAAAATTAAATACGGAATATTCCAGAAACAGATGAATATTGTTCTATAATCGAAAAACAAGCTATAATATGTAGATTCTACTGTTTTTGGCTGAAATCTATGGACTTTTTCCATCGGGTTTTCAAAATCTGTATTAATACATGTGACATTTTTCTTTGTGCCAAAGGTCCACTGTTTTTGCCTCAAATCTATGGACTTTTTCTATGGACTTTCAGAATCTGTACTAATACATTTGGCATTTTTCTTTGTGCCAAAGGTTTTTTCATTGTTAAATTTTGTACATTAGAGGAAAGGGACATCATCATGAGGGAAGGACTATGGTTCATGAGATTCATGGGTCTTTTTATCATTCCATGGTTTATGGATTTTGATCCAAATAAAATGATTGTATTTCGGATGTCGGTTTGGGTTCGCCTTCACAACCTACCACTTCATTTTTGGAGCCATCGAGTTCTAGCTGGCATAGGGAACACCATTGGGTGTTTCATTAAAATGGACACAGAAAAAATAGCTGGCATAGGGAACACCAATTGGTGTTTCACGAAAAAATATACACATTTGCACGCATTTGTGTGGAAGCAGACCTTAGGAAAGGATTGCCAGAGCAAATTCAGCTCAAGTATAAACAGGGGTGTTGGATTTAGATACTAGATTACGAAAATACAGAGGCAAAATTTGCCGACAAATAGGACATCTACAAAACACATGCTCAAAAGCTAAAAAAGAAATGAGTAGGAAGAAGAAGGTAGGCAAACAGCGCAAGGGATGGCAATTCCCTCCACCAGACCTGAGGTCTCTAATGAGGAGGAAGAAGAAAATGAACACCCCATTCCCAAAGAGAACAATCCGACATTCAAAGAACCAGAAATAGAGGAATCAATGTTACAAGATCTGATGGACACTTTGCGAGGGAAGATCCCAGATACAATGGATACCAATGGTACCAAAAGACATCATACCTTAGATCACTCAGCCTTGTGGAGGACCCTTCTGTAGCACTTGTTTCGTCCTCGCTGACTCAAGAGGAGGGCGAAAAGTCGAGAAGAAAAAAGAGAGAAAAAATTAATTTCTCCCCATTTGTACACTATTTTTTTTTTTTGTACAACAGTGTCTGACTTGCTTTGCTTTTTGGATATGCACTTCAGAAACTACAAAATGTAATTTTGTTATCTTTAATAAAATTAACGAATTTTCCAATAATTAGTGTGGTGTTCACGTCCAATGGGCTTGCTTTGCTTTCTGGATATGCACTTCAGCAACTACAAAATGTAATTTTGTTATCTCTAATAAAATTAACGAATTTTCCAATAATTAGTGTGGTGTTCACGTTCAATGGGTTGGGATATCTTCCATTTCACACGTTCCATATTTGTAGTTAAGATGAGACGAGGAGGGAAAATTCTTGAAAAGCAATGTTAACGCGTTTTAGTGGTGTCTGAAAAACACTAGCACTAGCAGCGACTTTCACTTCATTTCCATTGAAGCATGTGATGTTACTTGTTCTCAAATAAACGCGAGGTATTTGGTACTAAATTAAGTTATAGCGCTGGTAGCACTTAATAATACCTCTAATAACTGTCGACCATCATGTTAGAGTCACCAAGGGCATGGACACCTCATAATGCATTATAGAGATAGTCCTAATAAAATTCTAATAAATAAATATCACCAAACGCTGAAGGTTTTAGTAAAAACAATAAATATACTTTTAGATCATTTTTACAAATTTCTCTATGTGTTGTGCCCTTAGCATATTCATGGACATCACTCTTATCATGTTGATTTGACACCGTAAATTTTTTTGTTTTCTTGTGTTCTTATCGTATTCGTAGGACATCATGCTTTACGATGTGGCTTATCTATTGTACGTAAGATTTATGATGGAGGGTTTCTTCTCGTTCCATTTTATGGGGTTGATTTCTTGCCATCATTAAAATTTTAGGTGTTTAAATGTGTTTTGTTATAGTTCCAGGTGTTTAAATATATGATTTGTTTTAGGTGTTTAAATATGCTTTTTATTATTATTGGCAAATATGAGTATCTTAGGGCCATAACATATCATTTTTACTTCACATTGGATAAAATAGATTTGTTTCTTTAGAATATTAATAGCTATATATAAAATTTATTATAGTTTTGTTTTTTAGAATATTAATAGTTGTATATAAAATTTATTTGGTAAATTTATTTTGTGTTTATGTTTTTATTTTTTGGTTTTGAATTTGTTTTGGTTTGATATATTTTGATTGGAATGTGGTTTATTTGTTTTAGTTTATTTATGTGAGGATATCCATAGTATATAGTTAATGTTTGTTTTTTGGTTTTTTTTACTATGGGAATTGGTAGTTTGTTGGAGTAATCTAGGCAAAGATCCAAGATCAAATTTATATTCTATCACTAAAACACCAAAGCTTACATCAAATCTATCAGTTGTCCCTATGTTGGGGGACTTTATTCTTTTGAGTCTTATTAGACGGGCCCAAAGATGTCTCCTTGCAAGATTTGAAACTAGATGGAGGGATAACATTCTAGGGCTAAGAATATATAGTTGATGGACTCTATTCCTTTGAGTCTTATCATGAGGGGCTAAAGATGCCTTTTCCAGGATTTGAAAGATAACATTCTAGTGTCAAGAATATATACTTGGTTATAAGTTAAAAAACATAGTATATGTTAAAATTTATATACTTAAAGTGAATAATTGTTAATTAAAATTTTAAAAATATTTTTTTGTTATTATAATATTGCTATTTTATTTCCAACCATAATAAATTTATGTTTGTTTAATAATATATTGATTAAAATTATTGGTTCTATATATTCTAACATTGTGATTGCTTAGGCTCCACATAACAACTTTGAAATGGGTAGTGATCTTTTGAGATCTATATTTTCCCACAATTTTTTTCTATATGGTTCATGGTTTGTGGAGATAAGTGACTCATTATGTCCACGAAGTATTGTTCAAGGTTGATCCATTCGAAAGAATCACTTCTTGTCAGCTTAAACACAAACCTTGACCTTGAGAGTGCCGAGAAAAATTGAACCCATGACCTCTCAATCTCAAAGGTGCTTAACTATGAGACTTGACCAATTGAGCTAGCCTTTACGGCTATTTTGCACTCAACATTTAAAAACCTATTTAATTTGAATTTTATTATCTTGAAAATCATAACATATATTTGCTATAAAAAGTGTGATAGATATGTGTATATATACCACTTTCAAGCTTGCGTATTAAAGTTTCAAGCTCCAGTCGATTGAAGAAGTATTTGTATTAGATAATTCTACTTTGTGTTCATAGCAAATACATATGGAATGATAAAACTAATTCATCAAAAAATTCCAATTGTTTTTTCCTTTCTAATAAGAATATATGACTTTTTTTTGGAGAAAATACCCAAGCAACCAAAAAAAGGGGTTCACTTACAAAACCTTACAAAAGTGCCCCAACAAAATACAAAATTTATAACACAACATTATGAGGCAATTTTTTTAATAGAGTTTTTATGCCATTATCAAATTATATTAGGCTTGATTTAGCCATTAATCCTTAATTTACCTATTTTCAATTTACAACCCTTGTTAGCGTAATTACGTGCTTATGTCTTGAAATCTCCTAGGACATGGAATATGCCTCGGATGTGACATCTTCCACAATTTTTTTGATTATTTTTCATGATGTTTACTTATATATTTCTCCTTTAGGAGGGAGCCCTTGACCAATAATGTAAATTTAGGAGGGAATCTCTAATAACCATATGTGTGTCCATTTGATGTTCTTTGGCTAACAAAAGCCTCTAGTAGAGCCCAAGCCCATTTATCTTTATTTGATTATTTGTCATATGACCAAGACCCAATGTGTACATGGATACTTTGTACTCCTTGTGGCCATAGAGCACCCCTCATCTATCTTAATTTTTAAAATATCCTTAAAAAAGAAAATAATATCAAATAGTTTTATATTAAAATGTAAAATATAATATTAAATATTATATATAAATAGTAATAAAATAAATAAAAATATTTATATTTTTTCTTGGAAAAAATGGTAACTTCATATCATAAGTGAAGGATACAAAATTACATCTTGCACATGCATATTAATGTATGCATTCTGATAAGATCGAGCGATCACCCAAAAAATAATGCGATTGCACATCATATCTATATGGAAAGACTAAACAAAACTCAGTCTGTTTCATATCTTTTGTTGCGCATAAAATACATAAGCACGCCATGCATAAATGTTTTGTGAGAGCATTACATATATATTTCCACAAAATACTATATGTTCTTAGGCCTCCTTAATACTAAGGGAGTGATCATTTGACTTGACAACCTACATAGAACTTCTAGATCGTGGACAAAAATACCAACTTTAGCTTTGATTTTCCTAGTGTCCATGATCATTTGCTTCCTTCCTTACCCAATTTCCTAGTTCCATCCGAATACCCTCCATAAATGAGGAATCTGCTAGTGAGTTGCATTCCCTGTAAACCTGACTAACAGAGTGACTATCAAAAGAATATTTGTGTTTTGTTATAATTCTAGGTGTTTAAATATATGATATGTTTTAGGTGTTTAAATATGTTTTGTTGTTGTTGTTGTTGTTGTTGTTGTTTGCAAATATGAGTATCTTGGGGCATAACATATCATTTTTAACTCATAATGGATAAAATAGATTTGTACTTTAGAATATTAATAACTATATATATAATTTATTTGGTACATTTACTTTTGAGTTTATATTTTTTGGTTTTGAATTTGTTTTGGTTTAAGATATTTTAATTTGAATGTGGTTTATTTGTTTTAGTTTATTTGTTTGAGGATATCCATTTAAATTTAGGAATATAGAGTTAATGTTTGTTTTTTGGTTTCTTTTACTATGGAAATTGGTAGCTTGTTGGAGTAATCTAGGCAAAGGTCCAAGATCAAATTTATATTCTATCACTAAAACACCAAACCTTCCATCAAATCTATTAGTTGTCACTAGGTGGGGGGACCTTATTCTTTTGAGTCTTATCACAAGGGGCCAAAGATGTCCCATCACAAGATTTGAAACTAGATGGAGGGATAACATTCTAGGGTTAAAAATATATAGTTGGTGGACTCTATTCCTTTGCATCTTATCATGAGGGCCCAAAGATGCCCCTTCTACGATTTGAAAGTAGATGGAGTGATAACATTCTAGGGTCAAGAATATATACTTGGTTATAAGTTAAAAGCATAGTATATGTTAAAATTTATTTACTTCAAGTGAATAATTTGTTAATTAAAAATAGTTTTTTATTATTATAATATTGCTATTTTATTTCCAACCATAATAAATTTATGTTTGGTTAATAATATATTGATTAAAATTCGTGGTTCTATATATTCTAACAGTGTGATTGTTGAGGCTCCACATAACAACTTTGAAGTGGGCAGTGATCTTTTGAGATCTATATTTTCCACACAATTTTTATTTATATGGTTCATGGTTTGTGGAGATCGGTGACTCACTATGTCCACGAAGTATTGTTCAAGGTAGAACCACTCGAAAGAATCACTAATTGTTAGCTTAAACACAAACCTTGACCTTGAGAGTGTTGAGAAAAATTGAACCCATGACCTCTCAATCACAGAGGTGCTTAACTATGAGACTTGAACAATTGAGCTAACCTTTAAGGCTATTTTGCACTCAACATTTAAAAAGCTATTTAATTTTAATTTCATTATCTTGAAAACCGTAGCATATATTTTCTATAAAAAGTGTGATAGATATGTGTATATATACAACTTTCAAGCTTGCATATTAAAGTTTCAAGCTCCAGTATTAGATTAGAGACCGAAGAAGTATTTGTATTATATAATTCTACCTTTGGTTCATAGCAAATACATTCATCAAAATTTTTCAATTGTTTTTTCCTCTCTAATAGGAATGTATAATTCCTTTTTAGGAGAAAATATTCGAGCAACAAAAAAAAGGGTTTTCACTTACAAAACATTACAAAAGTGCCCCAACAAAATATAACATTTACAACACATAACACTACGAGGAAATTGTTTTAATCGACTTTTTATGCCATTATAAAATTATATCAGGCTTGATTTAGCCATTAATCCTTAATTTACCTATCTTCAATTTACACCCCTCATTAGCGTAATTATGTGCTTATCTCTTGAAATCTCTTTTGCGACCCCTATGGAGAAATTTATGTCCGCTCCCATATTCATATTCTCGAATGAGAGAAATGGTTTTCTAAACAAATTTTCCTAGAAGGGCGCTCTCTTTGCATATGTGCCATACACATTAAGCATCTACAATTTCTTCCCATCTCAACCGAGAATAAACCTAAGCCTAAGACAAACTCACATCTCGAGAAATTGATCGAGTTTATGCTCCTCAAATTCCATCCAATGGCTAAACCTCCTGATCTACCACAAATATAAGAGCAAATAAAACACCATCCTTTGAAAATGACTCCAAAATTTTGGTTACATCATCCCCCTCCCCTTGGGTCTCTTATATGAGCAGGATGTTTGGGAAAATTAAATTGACCATCCTACACAACGCCAAATTTTCTGAGTGACTCACTAACCCCCTGCAATTGAAAGATATAATAATCACGAGGTGAACTCGCCTAGGGATTTTGCTACTCTAAGCAATCCATCAATGGATAATTGTTTTTTGATCGCCATGTCTAGGTGAGCCTTAACTTGTGCTTTGGCTAGGAAATAATTTTAACCTCAACCATTCCCCTTTACGGTATTTGAGGGGCCTTGCCCCAAGCCTTTGGTGAGGCACACATTTGTAGCTTGAGTTAGTCGAGCACACAAGTTATATCTGGGAGCTAATTCCACTGAGTCAACCAATCTACCCTCTTTTGTAGAAATATCGAGGGAGGGACACTCAACGAAGCTGGATTGCATGAACAATGAGCCACAACAGGTTTTGGGACATCAAAGAGGGATATTTTACAATTTTCATATTGAATGGATGTAGCTCAACCCTTACTCAAATCAGAAAATGATGCAATCATATGTGAAAGAGTAGAAGGGGAAGAGGAAGTGCCCATATGAGAGTTTGATTAATTTGTCATACTTGTTGGAGCAATTTCCACCTACCTGCCTTCCTTCTATGTTGTCTCCTGCTATAGTTGTCACTCCTCCTTTGTAATTATTGTAGGATGATTAGGGAGAATTTGTAGCTGGATTTGTGTCATTTCCTCATACCTTGTCATATCTTCAATACTCCTCTCCATGGGAGTGCCTCTCTTAAGGGATGGCCTTTGTGTCAGACCCCCCTTTTTACCATGAAGTGCAGAGCAAAGTCTTTGGCAACATGTCCATGTTGGTGACTTTTCCTACACTAAAAAGGGATGCCTTTGTAGTTTAAGATCTTTTGATGAGGAAGGCCCATACATCCCAGTTCCATTTTTGCTATTAGACCTTCCTAGCGATTCAAGGCCACAATAATGTGAGTCACTGATATCTCTTTTATGTCTTGGAAGGACACATTAGCTTCCAGAAAATGTCCACTATTTCCAATATCCTAAAATACTTCTGTGGACCAGTCTTGTATCGGTAAACTTAGGATATGAACCCATATGGGAGCCATATCCAAATGTTATATGCTTGCATCAAAGAGCGATGCCCAATTATTCAAAAGTACCAGAGATGAGTCAATGTGCCAAGTCCGACTTAGGACATAGGTAGCATCATTGGAGCTAAATAGGAGAAAAAACCAACCCCCCACTAAGGATGAAAGCTTTGGTAAATCTTCAAATTGCTTTCTGTAGACTTGGGAAACCCGGTCATTTAGGGTTTTTGTGTTGAATATTTTGCCTCTAATTCACCTCATAATTGCCAAATATGCCATCTGAATTACCTCATGAAATTTCACATCTTTGCCAAGCACCATCTTCACTTCTCCTTCCTTTATTTTCACACAACGGGTATTTATGTGTTTTACACCTGTGGGTCTCTGGCTTCTTGAAGTTTTCACCTCCTTATGTGTTGGGCTTCCATATTCTGGGAGTGAAACCCTACCCTCCACTAAGTTTGATGTCACTAGTCCATAAAGAGCCTTTTCTTCCAAATTATTGAGAGAAAAGCCTTCCTCTCTGTGAACCTTTTCCACAAAGGCTGCACTAGAGGTAGGACTTCATAGACTAAAAATCCCAAACATCTGAAAAAACCCATTGTGCACCTGAGACTTGAGAGATTCCTTCCATCGCTTGCGATTGAACCACTTAAAAAGGGTCTGCCTTCTTCCATGAAAAGGGATGAGCCCTAGCGGGTGTTGTAAAACCTTACGAAGAAATGCTAAGAAAATCCACTATTGCAACATGAGATGGGATAACCGTGGGTAGGATCTTGGAGTCAAGAGGGACTCCACCATCTGAAACCTTGAGATCCTTCCACTTGTAGAAACTATGTGCTAGGAAGAGGAATCGATCCACCGCCTAAACCTTGAATTACCCTCCACCTCTGTGAGGGAGAATCTCCAACTAACAACACTTGTTGGAGAGCCTAACCATTATCTTCTTGTTCTAGCACTGACTCGATGCCTATTGTGTCGAAGTCAATTGGCTCCATCTAAATATGGCTCGAATCATAGGGGTCCAATGAATAATCCACCAATATCTCCTCCATATTGAAAAATAGTGGAGTACACCCTAATCCATTAGTTAACTTCTCCACACTACGACATCCACTTAACCCTAAGACACTAGAACTTCAACAGCAAGACTATGACTACATTCCCAGTAACCGTGTAGCCTTTTCAAGATATGGTAATATGGGTCATTACTAGGAGTTCATTCATAGAATATTTATTTTAATTTATAATACCAAAAATTAAAATATAAAATACATAAAATAAATTCTCATAATAAAAAATCTTAAATTAAAAAAATTTAAATTTAAATTTTTATAATAAAGAAAACTCATTATTTGGTGAAAATAAATAATATAGAAATTATTTCTAAATATGAGGAAAATATCCATTTTATACCAAATATCTAATATCATATTCATTTTTAACATAAATGTTTGAAATTCAGAAAATTAATTTATTAAAATTTAGAAATTGATATTTAATTGATATTAATTCTTTTATGAGTAGTTTTTAAGTGCGACTTCTTGGAAAGTTTTCCGGTTTATTTTCCAATCTATTTTGTCTAGAATCTGACAGGGATTCATTGAAATCCCAATTTAACTCTTTACAATCAAAGTGTCTCAAGGGTTTTTTAGGGTGTTGAATCCATAGATGCGGTCAAAAATTGTGTTTAAACAACACAAATCAAGATTTGGTCATAGTTGATTTTTATAAAATAGTACAAGGAAAAAAATTATAAGAGTACTTTTTATTTTTTATTATTGTTTTCTTAAATTTTTTCTTATAAAGAAATGGGTTAATGATCCAAAACTTATAGATGTTGATTATAGGTAGAAGTTTTGTCTTTAAAAATTACAAGAAGTTATGTTAGGTTGTGTAATGTTCTTTAAGTAACAGTAACTAACACAAGTATTTAAATTAAATGGTTGTTAAGTACGTATAGGAGGCCTAACCCCAAGGGTGTCGACGAAATTTTACCTCGTGACCTCCCAATTTGCGAGGTACTTAGCTACAGGAACTTGACCAACTCAATTATTCCTTGAGGCTTTACCTAATGATCAATTTCACATAGTAAAAATTAAAAAAAACATAAAAATTAACTAAATTATATCTTTACTTTAAATATACATTTTAAAAAAATATGTGACAATATTCTTAATTATGGAGATTCTTACCTTGTAAATAAACTTTGTTATAATACCATGGCTTACTAATACCACATGCTAAAAAAAACATAACTTATGTTCATATGACACATGTTCATATGATGTGTTTCTAATTAATCAATTTAATTAAAATGACAAAAATCGTATAACTACTTTTGAGATAACTCTGAATATTTGATTTATGGCTACTACTACTAGGAATTATTATATGAAAGTTATTATTATTATTGTTATTATTACCAAGAAAGAAAAAATCAGCAAATTTCTAATAAATAAAAAGATGTTTACATATCGCATGCATATAACATATGTGTCAGTATATCCCCATATAACATATGGCTGATATTCAACAACTTACATAAAAAACCTAATAACAAGCCCAAGAGCACCAAAAATTGTGCAAAAAAGCTAAGAAATAGAGCACACATGCCCGACAAAGACCCCTATATGGAGCACTAGTTATAGCCCAACAACAAGAAAAAAAACATTATAATGTCATTGCCAGAAGATACTTTGAGCGACATGAAAACAAATTGGAAGATACTCTCACTAACATGAAAACAAACTGGAAGATACTTTGACCGGTAAAGGAAAACAACAAACGCTAGAAAATACTCTAACCGGTAAAAAGCATGGAGATGCTTTGACATGCCCAACACAACCAAGCAAGTTAAGAAGTTACCATCTTTCGACCACTCTGCCCTAGTCACCCATGTGCACCATAACACTCTCCTCGATGGCCAAAGAGATCACCATGCAAGTAGCCACCAAGCTATATAACCAAAATAGTCAACAAATATTCCATTCTCGTACTCATGTGACATGTGGTTGATTCTAGCCGCTACCACTATATCTTTGGGGCCTATGACATATCCTTCTCTTTATAAACCAACCTAATATAAGGGATTTGAACCTTGGGTCTCTTTGTTTCCACAATACTTCATATCATGAAAATTGCCAATTGACTAGCACCCTGTGAATGGTGGTGGTCAAAATAACATTTCTTTTTCTTCAAATTCTAGATCTAAACCTAGAAGATCTCCTAGGGCATCACACAAAATCATTTGTATCCATTAAAAACCCTTGAAAATTGGTCCACTCTTGCATTGTAGTTTGCTTAAGAGGTCATCAAATTTCAAGCAATTGTGACGGTGGAATCCCGAGATATAAAAAGCACTATCCACAAGACCATTTCTTGCCCTAGGTTGATTTTGGGTTACTGACCTCATTAGGATCATTGCATCTAAATCTCAAAGAAAAATTTTCGTTTAATCCTCTTCTCTTCCCTAATTAGGTCAAACCCATCGTTAATTGATCAATTCCACTTCCTTGACCTAATTCTAGTCCCACTTGGTCTGTGTGGTCCGACAACTTTACGGGTTCAACTCTGCAAAGATCACATAAAGACCAAGTCTGCATAAGGATTTCTAGGCCTAGGAATCATCTTTACAAGATACATTCCAAAACCCTAACCTCAAGAATCCTCTTATCCCTTCCTAGAGAGCCTTTCACCTTTGTTTCCAAGCAATAAAACCACATAATTGAGGTTCTCTTATGAATAGGCCTTGGGAATCACCCTTTATCCTCTCATTGACACATCCATTATTGTGATTCCTCTTATACCAGGTGAAAGTATTTAAAGAGAAAGGAGCCTTAGCTGAGGTGATAGTGGGGTATCGCTCCATTATTTCCCTTGACCTAGTAGTTGTCCCATAGGATCCCCTCCTAGGACCCCTGTTAGTTTGAGCGGTAACATTTTTGGCATCGTTGTTGGGGACACGAAACATGTGTCTTGTTTCCCTTATGACATCATTGACATATCATTCATAGTGACTCCATTGGAAGAATGAAGTTCTAGTTCTTCATTGAGCTTCAAAGTTAATGCTCGTAGGGTGAAGTAAGCATATATCAAGGCATTTTAATTCACCCTAGTGACTCCATTTTGATCCTAATATGAAAAATCATGAAAAATGGATTATTATCAAAGAGAAATTACCCTTGGTTCTCCATTTGCAAAACTCAATGAGCAAGATATTCAAGAAATACAAAAGAACGTGGACAAATATGCTGAGTTTCACGAATATTTATTGGAAAACATGGATAAAGTATTCATGCTCAGGTTCCATAGGTCAACAAAAAATCAACTCTAGGTAATGATGTGTGCATATGAGAAGAATCCTAGTAATCTCTTTGACTTTTATGGCCTAACCTATGCTTTCAATATTTCGACTGACCTAGTCAATGAAAAATATTATAATAAGTCGCAAATCCCCACACAATGTAGTCAATTGGATGATCAAGGTGACATTAAAGAAAGTTCAAGCATGAAGGACCATCATGAAAGTGAGGAATATATAGAATAAGGGGATCCATCTAGATAAGATCATGATAGCCATAATACCATAAAGGACCTTCAGAAGACATACCTAAGGATTGAGAATGTGCATGACATAAGTGAGAGCTCCATTGAAGATCGTAAGGATGAACATTATGAAATGGAGGCTTACATTCAAGAAAGGGGGTTTGAAGATATGAGAATTGTAGCTTGCTATGAAGATGACATTTCTCATTTCTTGTGCATCAATGAGGGAAAATGGGATGTGGGAAGCCATCATTTTGACAGTGACCCTATTTATGACACTGACACGAAAAATGAGGTTGAAATTGATTCTCCTTTTCTCTAAAACATTGCTCATAATGATATCCCTACTCACACCATCCAAAGGGAGGACTGATATTTTCCCTCACACAAAGAAGGTTTATTGGAAATGGCAGGCCCCATTTATGACACCGATTATGACATTGACAAAGGCCTTGTTTTCCCATACCTTCTCCGGGATCCCGATAGCATAGATACATTATCCCTGAGCCTGCACCTTTCCCTTTGTCACATTAGCACCATCATTGATGATGTTTCTTCCACTCCTAGGTGTGATGTTGAGGAAGATCTATCCATTAGTTGTATCCCTCCTCCCACCTCGTACCCTCAGGATTCTGAATATGATCCTCATGAGAAACCTCCTTGTTGTGTCTCCCCTTGTCATCATTCTCTCTTTCCTCCCAATCATGATTGTATGGTGGTCATAAAACATGACATTAATGATGAGGACCAGAATGGGGATGATATTCCTGAGGTTGCTATCCACTAGAGATTTATGAAATTAATTGTTGATATCTCTATATTTTGGTTGGAAGAAAGGATCCTATGGTATAGATTGCATCCCTTGGTTCCCTCTTTCCCCATGATACTTCATGTGTGCTCACTTGATTTTCTCACCTCCAACCCTTGTGACCTTCCATGTTGTCATTCCTACCCCTGCCTTTGGATCTATGGCATGACTGATCATAAGGGAATTTGCTTTCCTATTGAATGGAGATATGCTGGTTACAATGGGTTTATTATTACTCTTAGTATTTGGGTGATCTAATATGCATGTTAGAGTAGGATGCATTACATGCTCATTTTTCTCATTAGAACTAACATCATATGATATTTTCATGATAGATTAGATGCATTTAGATTAAATTTACAATTTACTTTCTTATTGATTTTTATGGCCTAATACTAAGCATGGGTGATCATAAGACACCACAGAAACATGTTGCCCCATGTACTTGGTCATTGATTGATCCAGGTGGATATTGGTGTCCACCCGCCTATTCCACCTAGACCTCCAGTCGGTGTCGTCCGTTTCCTTGATTATAACAACATTTACTATTTTTAGCAGTTTTCTGGGTCATGAACTTCCTGAGCTGTTTTGACCCCACAAACGACGTTTTTTTAAGGTCCACAACATGCTTATAGCTATAGGTAAGGGTCTATGACAAATCTTGTAGTATTCAGAGAGATATTTCCAACGAGGTATCATACTCACCAAACAGAGGTCATATGACCATGTTACAACCCCAGGAAGTTGGCTACCCAACTAACCCTAATGGGGCCCACAAACTCTTTGCATTTCATCTCTCGGGGCTAAGGTTTTGGTTGTTTAGGGTTTTCCATTTTTTTCAATAATAGAAAGGCCCTTGAGCCTCATTGTAACACAGTTCATAGGCATGTATCCACCACATCTCTTCTTAAAGATAAGATACCATCGCCTAAGCTAGTTTATTTCCATTATGTATGTAAGCATATGTCAATTCTTTGATATTAATGAAATGAAGTTTATTTTATTTTCACTACATATTTGTGTTTATGTTTATATCTATATTTTGTTGCATTCATGCATAAGTCTGTATCAGAGCGGTCAACTATTTCTTTGTTTTTCTTTGCATGTCTCCAGTAAGGTCAGGGTATAAGGAGTTAGGGATCAAACTGGTTAAACCTTTGCAAGACCAACATCACAAACCCTGACAACCTCCCATGGCAAAAGAGATGAAAGACGAGGGGGTAAGAGATCCTTTCAAAATATTGCTTGAGGAAGCCCTTGAGCGATAGAGGAACGCGGTGATGGATAACTTTACCAAGATCCTTCGGTGACTACCCACATGCGACGCATCTTCATCCAACAACCACTTTGGAGGTGCGACTCCTTTTAAGGTACAAGATAACTTTCACATTCCCATATTTGAAGGTCAGATAGATGAAGAAGCCATAGATAGATGGTTAAATATGTTGGAAGGATATGTTTTGGTTCATGACCTTTCTAATCAGGAAAATATTACTTTTACACTCCTTAAAGCCGCCCCCCCATGTCAAGGACTGGTGGGAAACCTACTGCAAACAAAAGGACACGAGGGAAACCTCATTATTTTCATTCTCACTCACTTGGAATTCTTTTGAAGATGCCATCAAGGAACACTATTACCCTATCGGGAGCCATGAAGAGATAAATACATAAAGTGTACCACGTTGCGGCAAGGAAGGGACTAAGATGTGTCAAAATTCACAAATATTTTCCATAGCCTTCGCAAGAAGTTGGGTATCAAGTATTATGAGCAGAATTTGGTACTCAAGTACTGTGACTGTCTACATAAGTACATACAAGATGATATGGAGTTCTTGGAGATCTCATTACTCAGCACCATTTACTGATACTATTTCGGGAATAATTAGTGTTTCTAAAAAATGCTAACCCTCTAGGTTTGGTAGCTAACCTAGAAACAACAGTTAAAACAATTCACTACTTTTCCTATAAACAACAGATAAGAGAAAGACTATAAAGAACCAGCCTGCAACTTTCACTTGATTCCTCGCTTGATCCCTCTCTCCCTTGAATGATCTCACAGCTCCTTTCTGTACTTAACTCGCATGGAAAGTGCTTGCACAATTACAGAAACAAAGACCCATCAAAGAATAATGATCTATTATTCATAAATAACATAGAATCAAAAGTATGATAAACATATGAATGCATTGACAGATTACACAGACATAAGGGAAATATTGAAAAGCTTTATTGATAGAAAGAAGGATTACAACCCATGAGTTCGATCCAGCGTCATCCTTCCAGCTTCAAACCTTCTTCACCTCATGAATAACAGGACATTCCAACATTACCACAATACTTAGACTCGATACTAAAACCATCAGTGTCTCTTTACAACTCACAACTATTCAGCCTTTAGATCTCTTGGATGAGTGATCTATTTATAGATGAGTGAAGGGGGTTGGGTCATCGATGACGATGATGAATGCCTTTCTATTTTTAGGAATTGGTTCCATGAAAGAGGAAGATAGGAGGTTGATGTTTCCTAATTCCTTTTGTCATCCTTGGGCGAACTCAGAGGGGCAGGTGGCACTTGAGAAGCTTCTAGAGGTTTCCCATGAATAGGGAATCTTTAAACCTTCCCGGAACTTTACCCAAGTTCATTCATCGCAGGCTAAAGAGGGACTAATTGTGATGCATAACATTTAGTTAGTGTGGCACCTACAATGCATTGCAGCTTGGTAAAGGGTTTCCTGCAATGATTTCTTTAGAGACATTTTTTGGATGCTTTCTGTAAAGGAACTTCTTTGAGAGTAAGGCATCTTGATGACTAAGTTCTTTATGGCATGTAACAACTATATTAGGGGTTGATGAACCCTAATAACATCGACATGTAAGTTGGGGTTGATGTGCCCAAATAAATCTGTAACAGTTGCCCCTAAAGCATGAGGTCGTAAATATCTATGTCGGGTGAAATGCTTTATCATGAGGATCAGAAGTTTCGAAATGAAAGGCAACCTGCATCAATTACAATACAATACATTATTATAATCTGATGTTTCTCATGAACCAGTTGAGGGTGGCATCCCCATGCTCAGCTCATAAACTTTCATTACATATACATAGATCAAATAGTCGTCTACAGATATATACTTATGATTCTACAAATATAAATTTGTGATCCATGATTAGGATGACCATCTGTGTGAATCCTTTGTACATTTGATTTGGTACTCCTGAATATATTGCAGCTCAAATAGATGAAACTAGATCCGAGGTCTTCAATTTCGTTCTATCTTCACTCAATGTACAAGTCTAACCATGTGAATAGATGTTCTGAGGTCGAACATGGAGAGACATCACCTGATTACCAGCCAATGATTTAGGCTGTTAACGGACGCGAGAGGGATCACCAATGATAATGACAATCCTTAAGGTACTACAATACATTTTGCATGGTGTGACTAAATGATTTGATGTCGAACACCATGCAAAGTCTTTCGGTCGAAGGCCATTGATTTCAACCTGTGCCGGAAGTGAGAAACCTATCGTTGATGTATGAAAGCTTCAAAGCACTAAAATGGTGTTTCTAAGTCAACTTCTTGGATGATAAGCTGATGTCGACAAGAAGCGACTCGTCGTAGGAGGGCCTTGATGTATCCCACATCTACGACACGAAATGATGTAAATGATTTTGGAGATGAGAATCGACTGACGACACAAAGTTTAGGAATGGTGGTCATGAAAATGAAGGTTTACTGTATTGCAACGGATGAAGTTTTAACTGGATGACTTCCCTTTAACATATAGTGACACTGAGATGAATTGGTAGCATTGACCCAAAACAAAAGTGATGGATGGTGTGATAGACCAACGGTGTGATAACCATCAAGTTGAATGACCCAACCCAAATAGTCATGGAGATGAGGTGAGAGTATCATTTTAAATGACCAAGGCACAGTTGATGCCTTAAGGAACTATGGGTTGCCGAAGTTCTTTCGCTTATCCAGCATGCGATAACAAATTGAGCTGCTATAGTATCTTGTTCGTGCTTGGGATCCTATTGACCAGGTTTTTCACATTAGGGGTAAAGCGATCCCCTTTACCATCGAGGATGTTTACTTTCTAACGGGTTTATCGAGGCGGGGTGCTCCCATTTCATTATCAGAATTCGTCAGAGGAGGTGAATCAGTGAGAGATTATATTCGTCAATTTTGTCAGGAAGGATCTCAACCCAACAGAGATGGAAAGATTCATATCCGAGATGTTAGTGATCGACCTTTGAGAACAATCCTTTTTATCCTCTAGAATGGATGGCAGTGTGGCTTTACATTTAGCATACGGATCTTACATGCAGTGTGTCTTAGAATGTCTGGAACCAAAGGTATTTAACTGGTGCGAGGAAATTCTTCCATCGATGAGAGAAAAATGACCAAGGTGAAGGTTGGAAAGACAAAAAAATTTGGTTATGGGTCTATCTTGATTTCCTTCACCTTGGAGAGAATCCCGCTTATGCAGCCACAACACATTTCTCTGGAAGTACCTGGACCTAGAGACCCACGGATGTAAAGGTGGGTAGATCTTATGGCTAGGCATGTTGGCCAGCCACTGATCTCATTTTCCTCTGCTTTCTTCGAGTGGTTCGACCGTCAAGAGATGGTTTTTGCGGAATATCCATATGTTATGATGGACTTACGTGGTGATCCAGATCTGGTATTGCCAGTTGGGGTGCAGTGGAGCGCTATTGGTAAATTGATTTGACCACACTTTTCTTTTTAAGTTTTCATTTTTTTTGTGTTTTGTGTTTTTTTTTTTTTTTATTGTTACCAAGACTAAATAAACTTGTATATGTATGCAGATGTTGGATCCGTTCGACCTGTGGTATGCCCAAGGGAGGTAGGTGCACCAGCGCAGAGAGCTGTTGGGAGTGCAATTCTTAGAGATTTCGAAATAGCAGAGACCTTGGCTTAGCTGCAGGATCATGTAGAGGGTTTAACCCTTGGTATTCTGAATGTCCGGATTGAGGAGTTACCCATGAGGTTGCAGCACCATACCATTGGCGTGCCGAGTCGTTGGATGAGACTCCTGCATATGATAGCACATGCTGTGACCTGTTATCATCAGCAACACTAGTCTAGGATATTTTCTGCATTTATTTTTGAGTTTTTTTGGGTCAGATGACCGATTTTGTCTTGGACACAAATTATTTGTAAAAAATTATATACAACTATCTATTTGACTTTTAGAGTTTTATTGTGGTTAAGTGATGAAATCCTGTTCAAATGATGATGTGATTTGAAAATTGCTTTCTTTACATATGTTGCAAATGTCTATTTAACACACAGTTTGCTAGAGAGTCAGTTAATGTGTTTAAATTTATGGAAATATGTTGATATTGAATAAATTCAAAATGTCTTTCCAAATTTGAACTCTAAGGAACATGCGATGAATAGCTGGGTTTCAGACAAAATAGACGCCAGTAAGCTGTAGTATGATGAGTTGTGAATCTAGCCTAACAATGATTCGACGTATGCCATATGAAATGACATTAGAGAGGAGTTCAATCAACGTGCTATACTCGCGATATTGTTTGTCGATCGACCAATACATATCCCTTTGAAACTCACTAACTCGCCGCTTGGAGCAAAAATGGCCCATGTTGCAGAAGATAAATTCTGCATACTACGACTAGCTCTGTCGGCATGCCCAACAAATGGTTCCGAAAAATTCGACATCTGCAACAAATGTGAAGTGGATTATCTAACCAAATCAAAACTCTAAAAGAAAACTAACACACAAAAATGCAATCAAAGCATATGTACAGTGAGTTTTACTACACTTAACTAAGCATAGTAACGTTTAAGATACAACCCATTTCAGGGCTGCGACAATGGAATCCCATCATAATCGATTAACCCATAGGCCCCTTTTGTCAACACATGTTTAACAATATAAGGGCCCATCCATAATGGTTCAAACTTCCCTGCTCCTAGTTTGTCAGAATCCTGATCGTAAAGCAAGACCAGGTCACCTTTTGAGAAGACAAGAGGCTTAACATTCTTGTCATATTGTGCTTTGGTGCATTTCTTATGTGCTTCGTTAGCCAATGCGGCATCACGACGGGTTTCATCTAGATGGATTAATTCCAAGAAACGTGATTATTCTTCAGAAGTATCGGGTAGCAGGTCAATTGCGAGTTTGAGAAATGAGATTTCACATTGGATTGGTAAGACTGCTTCCAAACCATACACCAACTGAAAATGTGTAAATCCGGTCGCATTTCTCATCAAGGTCCGATATGCCCACAGTGCTGAGTACAGGATTAAATGCCAATTCTTTTTATGGACTCCAATCATTCTTTGCATCATGCGCTTAAGGACTTTGTTGATTGCCTCAACTTGTCTATTAGCTTGAGGATAGTATGGAGTAGAACTATCATGCGAAAATGTGACTCATGATCTGTAACTATAGCTTGTGGCACACCAAACCTAGAAACCACATGGTTAAAAAAAAGGAGAACAACCGTTTCGCCACTGTTGTTCAATGTAGGCATTGCCTCGGCCCGTTTAGTAAAATAGTTAACAACGACTATAATATACCCATGCCCCTTGGCCGAGGTGGGGTTACATGTCATAAAATCAATGCCCCATTTTGCGAATGGGCCAACAACAACGACTTGATGTAGTGGTGCAGGTGGTAATCTGGTTTTATAGTAAAAAATCTGACAAGCATGGCACCTTCTGACAGCGAGAATGCAATCTTTGAATATAGATGGCCAGAAGTAACCAACTCGAAATTTTTTTTGTGCAGTTGTGTAATCAGATAAATGCCCTCCACAAGCACCTGAATGACATTCATTTAAAGCTTTCTCAGCCTCTTCATGAGTAAGGCACCTATGTAAGATCATGTCGCCACCACGACGATAAAGTGTATCACCAATGATCAGATAATTTTTGGCTTGGTATCGAGTACGTCGCTGTTTAGAGCAAGAGGTATTAGGCCGAAAAGCTTGGGTTTGGAGATAGAACAGTATATCTCCATACCATGGATCACTTGACAAAATTCTGAAATAGAGACTCATCCAAGATTGATGCTTCTGATGTTAAATTATTAGAGGACGAGGGAAGATCGCAAAGTAGCTCAGTAAAGACGAGAGATTTCTTTGATTTGGATTTGATGAACTCCAAATCAAACTCCTGCAAGATAACTATCCATTTATAATATTTTCCCCCCCAGAAATTGATGTGACAAGATGTATGTAATAGGGTTGCAATCTGATACAATGGTAGTTTTGTGAAGGAGGTTGTAATGACGAAATCTTTGCACAACTTGAATGGTTGCCAAGGCTAACTTTTCAACATATGAATATTTACTTTTTGTATCATTAAGATTGCAACTCAAATAATATATAGGATGTTCGATTCCACTTTCCTTTTGCACTAAAACCATACCAATGGTTGTATTTGCAGCGGCGAGCTACAGGTAAAAGTTTTTTTGATAGTTTGGGGCATACATTAATGATGCTTTAATCAGGGAATCTTTGAGAGCATCAAAATAAGCTTGCGCAACTTGGTCCCAATGGAAGGGTACCCCTTTCTTCAATAAACATGTGTAACCTTTAGCTAATTCAACATAGTTTGGAATGAACCTCCTCAGAAAGTTTGCCTTCACTTGAAGTCTTTGTATCTGTAGCAAATTTGAAGGTAGAGGCATGTCAAGAATTGCTTGAACCTTTATGGGATCAAGTCAAATTTTGTCTTTTGAAATTACAAATCTGATCAATCGACCAGAGCCAACACATAACACACATTTGAAAGGATGTAGTCGTATTTTGTAGTGTCGACAACGTAAAAATATTGCTCTCAAATGTTGTAGGTGATCAGTCCGTTTTCACGAATGAGCCGGCAAATCATCAAGATAAGGTTGAACGATGTCTTTGATTTCATGAACAATGTAAACTTTGAAACGAGAACTATAAACTCAAAATGGGAACTCTGGCCAAAAAACCCCCAAAAAACATCAAAAACAGTGCTAAAAACGAAAAGTGTGGCTATTGGAACGATGGTTTTATTTTTTTTTTAGGGTCAATTTTGAACATGTTTTAAAAATGGCAGTGAAAACGAAATTTTCGTGCAACAAAATCTTGAAACCGAAAAAGTGATGATACTGGAATGATAATTTTTTTTAGGGTCAATCTTCAACATTTTTAATAAATGCTAGTAAAACCGAATTTTTATGTGCCAAACAAAGTTGTTTATGAGGAAAAAACACACTAATGTTTTTGGTAGAATAACATTTTTCTTTCCTAAGTATAAATTCAATATGTTCTCAACCATAACATGCTAGATACAAAAGAAATTGAAATTTTTTCAACCATAAAATTAAAAAAATCCTAACATTATGATCAAATTACATCACTAAATAAATTCAAAAGTCATTATTTGTATATTGAATGAAGCATACATTATATCTCTAATTTAATGTTGCATTGTAGATATTCTAAACAATAAAAATTATCATAATTAAGACATATAATCCAACAACATAAAAGTGACTCATAACTTCTCATTTAACACCATATGGAAATCAAAAATTTTATTTCAAGATATGATGCAAACATTAGTTATATAAAATATCTTAAACAATTATTCAAAATCACTCATATTTTCTTGCACACCATCAGAATTCACATCTTCAGATGAGTGACTGGATATCCACTGACGAAGATGTTCCATATTCTTCTCTTTCATCAACTAGTGCCCCATCTAAATCCACATGCATCCCCACCATTTCAGGTTTCAAAATTCTTCTAGATCTACAACTGGTTTCAGCAGACTTCCATCTCAACATTGTTCCTTCTAGTAACAACCTTTTTAGAATCTCTATTGTCTTGAAGCGAAGAGTTCCTCTCTTTGTTAAATTGAAGTCATAAACAAGTATGTCAACATCCTCCAATTTTAATATGTTTGTGTGGCGTCGATTTATATTTGTACCCTTCCTTTTTCTCTTTCCACCATTTTTTTGTCAACTACCATCCCTGGCTTATACACACCAGTGAATGGGTGTGTATTCGTGGCATACCAATGTACTTCAACACCTGTAACATCCTCATTTTCTGTAAAGACCTTTATAACTTTAGCAACCCAGAATAGATAGCCATTGGGATCTCCATCTGCTAGCACTGCGATCATGCAACCCTCCTTAATATCCTGTACTGAATCCCTGCAAAGGTCTTCCGTGGCTTCACGTTGTTCACGAGATCTTCTGGAACAAATATACATCTCTCTTTCCTCTGCCTGTGAAGAATTAATAATACCTTGAGATTTTCGCTGTTCAACAATGTTTATTCCCTTATGTTCATTCAACACATTTTGTGGCCAAATAAATGGATTTTTCAAAGGTATATCTTCATTTGTTGTTGTTGAAATGATATCACTTTGATTATTGAAAAATGACTCCCACCAAACTGAATCAGTAATGTCAAAGTACTCATATGTATATCTAATACATTTTTTAATTTCTTCCAGGCAATCAGAATAATTTATATCTCTATTCTGTCTACGTGCATTCTGAACTTCACCAACTGATTGTAATAACAATATTTTTGATGCAAATATTGGATGATCTGGAATGAACTTCAAAAATTGCAAACCTGATGACGGTGCCCATTCTACAGTAGTTGAATACTTCTTGCCCCATATTAGTGTTTTCCCATCAATTTTTTTTGATACGAAATTGATGTTGGAAGCTAATGTCATTAAGTTGTTCAATGCATTTCCCCTCACCATATGATCCCAGAATAAACCTTCGCATGTCAAAAGTTTCTTCCAACACATCAAAAGTAGGCTCTGGCATGTATGATATCTTAATACATTCAATTAGTGATGGCAAGCTCCCAACTTCCTTCCTCATCAATGTGACTGAAAAACAGCTGAACATCTGATCAATATGGTCATGAGTGTGCCCAACAAGAAGGAAACCAACCTTTACCTTTTGAAAAATTCCCAATTCAACAAGCATGTTTAGATATCCAAAAACAACCTGATTTTTGTTTTCACGGCAAGCGTTGTCCAATTGTAGATACAAAACTTCAGGAAGATTACCAGACCAATACGAAATCACATCATGAATTATGGTTATGGTCAGATTTGCATCATTATGAATATTTGGAGCTATGAAGTACACCCTTGGCAACATTTTCCCATTGAAAACCATACAACCGACCAAGTGAAATTGAATAAAGTTTTCCTCCTGTAAATTTTTGAGTGTGCGAACAAAATGTGGTAAAAGTGTTTTCTTCTGGTCCATACCATCAATTATCAAACCCAAATATTTATTCGGATTATCATAACACTTCTTTTGATGCTTGTACAACTTCTTCCTTTCGTTTGTTTGTTGTTCACGATGATCCTGAAGTTCTTTGACAATTAAATCTACACAACATAAAAGAAATTCATTAAGAAATATGTTTTCATAGTTGATGATTATACAATTTTAAAAGTTACAGTTATGAATGCTTACCTGTTTCTGACCCTTCACATTTGTCCCTTTTTTATTTTAGAGAAGTACATTACTGCAAATCCCCATCCTTGTCTTCTTAGGAATACAGACATTGTTGAATTATTTCTTCCATACTTTCACAAAATATTGATATGTAATAAACTGGCCATGTCCCTCAGCACCTTCTGCGTATTCTTTGTATAAGTTGTAGATTTCTCGTCTTGAAAAATTATCTGGAATATGTGTTGTCCCTCTATTTGGAATACACTCTCCATGCTTTGAAATGAAATATTTCATCCATGACATTGCAATATTTGATAATGGCCCAAACTGTCTTTTATGATGTACTTCTGAATAAAATGTGGGATCCTTTTCCAAATTTTCTTGAATTCTCGAGAGACGAAAATTCCCAATCGAATGAAACATTTTGAAAGCTTTTCTACACATAAATAAATTCTTAATATGATAATCATAACCTCACAATGTAGATTGCATGCACCCAACTAAATATGAATTTTGCATGCTTTTATTCATTGAAAAATATCTCTTCCTGCTTTCTAATGCAAATGTGAAATCCATATGTTTCAAGCAATTTTTTTGGCAACATTCACTTGAAATGAGAGCACTGATAGAACTTCTTCTTGTCAGCTATTCTGCTCTACCCCTCATATAACTAGAACAACTTGCATTGATACGAAAAGTTCTGCTCCTACTCCTTGTTGTGGAGGTAAATCGCCTCTGCGGCAGAGGTGATCCCTACTAGCCCAAATGGGGTCTAGCAACAATAAAACAATGCTAACGCGCAGGTTCCTAATTGAAAATCAAAGGCCATTGATGAGGGCCTACCTGGATTCCAACACTAGTACTTGTAGAAGAGTCGACGCTCCCGTTCCTTCACTCCGGCTGGTCACAACCCCCATGATCCTTGTGAACGGACACCTACACATGTAAAGAATGACACAAATACAAGCATAAAATCCAATAGATGCAACTATATATCGGTCAAAAAGGATATAACTCAATCATCATTACAAAGACAATAAGAGTGGAACCATAATGATAGTCATCTATTATTGATAAACAAAGAAGAATACAACCATAGTTCTGACATCAAATCCTCCTTTGGCTGGGTGATCAGTAGAACATGCCTTGCAAAGCTTGTTGGGAATTGGGAACAAGCCTCTCTCTCCTTGGTTACTTGGACAAGAATCTCCTCTCTTTAGATTTAGCCTTATGGGGATGAAGAAGGCTTCTTGTAGCATGAGCTTAGCAATTCTCAAACTTTGGGACTTAGAATTTGGAACTAGCTTGTCAAAGGCAAAAGGACAAGCTTTTATAGATAGAGGGGAAGGAGTTAGGATTTCCGCAATATTCATGGGGTTGGCTTTATCACTAAGAAGCTTGCATGAGAAGGTGGAAAACAACTTCCCTTCTATGGAGATTCGAATCCAAACTAAACCAACTCAAGATGGATTCAGTTAATGAGTGGGTTAGGAAGAACCTTCGTAAGTTTGTTTGTTAAAAACTTTACCCAACTGGGCTGGCGCAAGTGCGACTCTGAGACAGAGCGCCAAATAGCGCGCCCTCTTTGGAGGATTTCCCCCATTGGCGCGAGTGATACACAGTGAAACCGCGCCAATGGAAAAAGGGCTACTTTTATGGGTATTTTGTAGAAGGTGTCTTCAGGGCATATGAAGTTCATGTCTAGGGGAATATAATGCAAGTGTTTCCAGGTCATGTCACTTCTCACAGGTCCTGGAATGATTCCTCCAAGGTGCGGGATAAGAGGTAACAGGGACGGTGACAAATTACTGTGTAACAGATGCCCCCTAAAGCATGAGGCCCGAGAGAGAGAGAGGGGTGAAATGCTTTACAAGAACATGGCCAACTGAAAACACTACCACCAGAGAACCTGCATGGAGAAGTACAACTGATATCTAAAATACATGATGTATGTGGTATGGGTGCAGCCATCCATAGCAAAGTAGATAAAAATCTAGATCCAAGGTATGGGCGCAGCCATCCAATAAGGATCGATAAACAGACTCATGCATGGTTGCAGCCATCAAGTGAATGAGTCATGTAATGATCATAATAATCCATAAAATCGCAACTTGGATCTCAACAGACAAAATCCAGGGTCTTGTGTTCCATCTCGACCCGAACAAAGTACAAGTGATGAGCCCCAAAATTGGTAACTTGTTGGGCTCATTTGGCCTAATTATCCTTGTTCAGTCCTTGTTCAATCCTTCATTTTCCATAGCTTATGCATATTTTTCAGTATGTTTATGTCATTTGTACGAATAAGGTTAGTCACTCTTCCTAGGTGGCTAACACGTGCTCATTTCAGGTTTTTTGACACATGTTGGAGCAAAACCGAGCAATCATGGGCTGGAAGACAGCCAAGCCTGAGGTGAGGATTCAGAGGGGGGTTGTCTATGGCATTAAATAACCCTTCCTCAGGATCTTCACCCCCAACTCCGAGCTCCAAAGGCCACCAAAATCGAATCTAGAAGGCAGCCAAGCAAATTTTGGAAGGGACTTTCTAACTCACAGTTTGGACAGCCGCGTTCCACAGATTGAGGAGGCCAGCTAGGGCCCTCGTGATGTATAAATGTTGAGGCCCCAACCTTCGTAAGGGAGTTTTGAAACCATTGCATATTTTTTCACCACAGTGCTGTTAGATTTACTTTGTTCTCTTGTAGCCATTTTTGGCATAACTCTTATGACTATTTTTTGACAATGAGAAGTAGTCTGATTTTATATCAACTCTGAGTTTTCTATAGGAGCCATAGCTCTCAGGGTTGGGCCCAACCTAAGAGCCTAGGGATTCCTTTCTGTACTCTTACTTTTCCTTTATGCATCAATGTTTCCCTTTATGCATTTGAAACGTATTTCTGTTAGGAAGATTTACTTGTGTTGCTAGAATAGATCACTATTTATGAATAGAATTGATTCAGGTGTTTTGGTAAGATAATAACAGAAAAATATCCAAATAAAAGGGACAACCAAACTCTCGGTTTCACCTCATCCCTATTGGATCAGGGGCTGGAATTGAAGAAACAGTGATGCCCCAACAAAAACACTAGTTTGCTTGACCATGCAATCCTTAGTGTACTGTTTTCCTTTGCAGAAGTTAGTTATGGGTTTAGATCTCTGAAATGTTTCTTTTCATAGTTGATGTACATGGTTTTCTTTCCAATAAAGCTATTGTTCATTCATGTTAATGATAGCTAGACTAGATTAGCTAGGACTTTGATCATTTGCAAGACTTTGTTGATTCGGTTGAATGTACACTGTGCAGGGCATCTCCACCACTCTTTCATCCACCTAAACGTCATCTGAGCCACCTATTCCATCTCCTAGCTGGGTTCCTCGTCTCCCATTTGTCCTTTTTCCACGTAACCCTACCTACTTGCTCAATCATTGCCTTAGCCTTATTCAAGCCAAGTCAGCCTTCTACACCTTCTCACCACTCCACCCACCAGTTTCCGGGTCAATCCAAGCCCCTATCCTACCTCCTTATCCATCCATGCATCTTCCCTCACTCACCCATCCTCCAAAATTCACTTTTTAAACATCCTGTAGAAATTTCTGAACATCCTGTAGAAATCTCTGAACATCCTGTAGAACCCCTGCAGACTTCCTGTAGAAGCTCACAAATGAGGTTTCTTGATAGCCAAACTTTGTGAAACTCTCTGGAAGGGTGTTGGGGACTCCTTAGATCCTCTCTTAACCTTCCCAACCTTTTCCAAGCATGCCTCCTCCTTGATCCACCCCTGCACGGTAAAGAACAGTGAAAGCATATGCATGATAAAACTGACAACTTAATCAAAAGTACAAAAAATGTGTTTTCTTAGGACAGAGGTAGTTTAGACACATGTATTTTACCTTCATAGAAGTAATGGCATCTCTTTCAGTAGTTTGTATGCTCATCCTTGCATCAGTAGGACTAGCTGGTAGAATTAGGGTTTGCTAGGGTTTGCGCTTTTCTCCATATTTTCAATCTCTTTTTGCAAATAGATTAGCTTTCTTCGAGTTAGCTTTCATCCATCAATTACAAAGCTTCTTCTAAGAGCTCGTAGAAGTTGGCTTAAGCTCCTAGCGGACTTGTGCCAGCTGACCAAGTGACAGCTGCGACAAGAGCTAGTACTTGTGCATACAACACCGTCGCTTCCAAGTTTGTTACGAACGACTGAGTTGATAAAAGTAAAGAAGGGAGTCCCAGGAGTTGCAACATTATTGCTGCAATACTAGAGCCCGCCATCTTTTTGGCACCATTGCCGAGGAAGCGTTAGAGTATTGGTGATTGTTGCCTTTCTTCTATTTTTTTCCCTACAACATTATGCTAAGTAGTTTATTTCATTTCTATTCTGCAATTTCATTTCCGCAAAAGTAGAATAGACATTTCCTGCTTTCATAGATTAGCATTTCAATTCTGCAAGCATAGATTAGCATTTCAATTCCGCAATTTCAATTCTGCAAGCGTAGCTTAGCATTTCAATTCTGCAATTTCAATTTTGCAAGCGTAGCTTAGCACTTCATTCCTACATTTTCATTTGAGCAAAATAGATTAGTCCTTTCCTGCTTTCATTTCAATTCCGCATTTTCATTTCAGCAAGATAGTTAGTTGCAGTTCAATCTATTTTAGTTTTGCAGGTACCAGCAGAGAGAAAAAATCAAAAGCAATCAAAAAAGTCTTTCCATTTCATGCCTTGTAGGAACAGAGATAAAACTGGAAAATTCTTACCCAACACCCCCACCACATCACTGATTCAACCTTATCTCTTCTCTGGTGACAGTGAGCCAGAAGAACCTACAGGTGAACCTCCTGAGATATACGAAGATCCTATAACAGAAGAAGAGTTAGGGAACACTCTATCTGAAGCCATGGCTGAAAACCGAAACGGTAGAAGAGAAGATGAGAGAATAGAAGGTGCCTTTCCCATCCGAGAGACCAATGGAGACATGAAAATGAAAAACATAAGTCCCTCTGCTCTACCTCACTTCCATGGGCTGAATACTGAAGACCCTGATACCTTCCTGTTTGAGTTTATTTTCCTTTGTCGAACTTATGACTATGCTGAGGATGAGAAAAAGCTGAAACTCTTTCCCTCTACCCTCAAGGACGTGGCATTATGCTAGTTCATGGGGTTACCTGGAAACAGTATCACCACTTGGGCTCAGATGCAACAAGCTTTCAATACCAAGTACCGGGACTACTGTAGATCCAAGGAAACTAAGGGAGAAATATTTTGGATGACCATGGGAAGCGATGAATCTTTAGAAGACTACGAGGAAAGGTTCCAACTCAGTTATAAATGGGCCAGGTGCACACTTGACCCGAAATCTCTGAAGTTGGTTCTGCTCTGAAGAGTCCCTGAAGACCTTCTGGACACCCTTAACATGCTGGCTGGAGGAGACATCTACCAACTACCTTACGAGGACATAAAGACCGTGTTTAGAAACCATTCTAGGGTGGCCCGGAAGAGAGGTAGGGGGAATCATCTTTCATCTAGTACCTGTTTCTCCAAGCATGAGTTTGCTAACCAAATGGAAGACCTCAAGAGTGAAATGAGATAGAATATTTCCATGCAACTTGATACCTTCAGAATTCAGCAAAAGAAAGAAGAAGCTGAGAGGGCTTTGGCCATTTCTTGTCCTAGATGCACGAGGAAGCATCCCAAGAATGAGTGCCCATTCCACTTAGTAGAGGTATGTTTCGTTTGTGAGGAATACCACCCCATCAACCAATGCCCTACCTTTCCGGGATTTAAAGACATGTACCTAAGGACTGAGGTGGCTACTGAACCTCTCTACTTCCTCAACCAAAGGAGGCCACATGGACCCAGACCTTATCAACAGGGGATGCAAGGGACATCCCAAGCTTATTACAACCCCAACCAATCCGCTCATATACCTTCTTGGGGACCCCTGCTCATCCTTCCTAGTTTGCACCTCCTCCGTGGTCTTATCCATCTCCATACCACACTCAACCTCCTTCTCACTCGTTTCACTCTCATGCCCAGCCACAACCTCAGTGGAATGCACCTCAACTAGGGTGGAGGCCCCAATACAACACTCCTCCCACCATTCTGCCTCCACCATCGGCTCAACCACAACCATTACCTCCTGCTCCTCCAAGACAACCCCAGATGCCTGCTCCACCAAACTCGAACCCCAACAATAGACAGGCCCAGCAGGTATATACTGGGGAAACAACATGCCCTGCCTATGTTGTGGAGATCAAGGAGATCAACCTACAATCTGGGAATGTCCTTCTAGAACGCCAGCCTCCTCCCCTAGAGGAGGAGGAAGAGAAACAGGAAAGTGAACCCCAATCCATTCCACCCTTTTTTGAGCAACTCACAGTAACCACACAACCCAACCCAGAAGAGGATGAGCTTCTAGGAGAACTCAAGCAGTTGTGTGTGAAAATACCACTTCTCCAGGCCATAAAAGATGTACCAATATACAACAAATTGATTAAGGAGAAGTGTTTCAGGCACCCAGGCAAGCGAAAGAGAGATGCCTCAACCATCAATGTCGTAGGACAATTGTCCGATCTCATGTTGGGGCAAGTAATATGTCCAAAGTAGTTGGACCCTGGGAGTCCTGTAGTTGATGTCCACATCAATGGAACCATCATACCCCACACCTTGATTGATCTAGGGGCCACCATTAATGTGATGACTAGGGACACCATGCTTAAGCTCAACCTTCAGATTTCCTTAAGGAAGACCTCAACAGTGCTGCAATTGGCAGACCACTCCACCATGACTCCTGAAGGGATTGTGGAAGATGTCTTGGTCTCTGTCGAATCCTGGGAGTACCCTGCGGACTTTTTGGTCCTTCAGCCAAAGGCGAAACTCACTGGATATCCCCTCATTTTGGGAAAGCCTTGGTTGGCTACTGTGGATGCTTACATCAGCTGTCGAGTAGGAAGCATGACCATCAAAAATGGGCCTATGTCCAAACAGCTGGTCCTATACCCTCCTGCCCAACCTCTGCTAGAACATGACTTACCCCTCTGGTTGGAAGAAGGAGAAGAGGATGAGGTCTACTCTACACCATTATGCACAGTAGAGGCCACCAGGGTAGGCCCTCAAACCGAGGATGATTTGATTGAGAACTTAATCCAAAACCCTCCACCTGGTGCACTATCCTTGGAAGAGTTGGTGGAAGATACCCAAGCCAATGCTTTAGTGGACCTATGTGCGACTGATCTGACCACTCCCAGAGTTAAGAATGTGGAGTTTGGCCCTTAAAGGACTTTAAAGATCAGCTCCTCTCTCTCTCCCTCTTAGGAAAAGGAGCTATGTAGCCTTTTGACCTGCCATTTGGAGGCTTTTGCCTAGAGCTACAAGGAAATGAAGGGAATCCATCCCTCGGTCTGTACCCATCATATCTACATTAATGAGGACTATAAACCAGTCAGGCAACCTCAGAGGAGAATGAATCCAGCCCTCAAGGACATTGTTAAAGAAGAAGTGCAAAAATTGTTGGATGCATGATTCATCTACCCCATCTCGGATAGCGAATGGGTTTCCCCTCTGGTGTTGGTACCCAAGAAAAATGGGAAATGGAGAATCTGTGTGGAATACAAAGAACTGAAGAAATCCACCAAGAAAGACCACTTCCCTTTACATTTCATAGATCAAGTGTTGGATGGACTGGTAGGGAAGCAGTTTTTCTCTTTCCTAGATGGGTTCAGCGGGTATAATCAGATCCAAATCAGCCCGGAGGACCAATATAATACCACCTTCACTTGTCCATGGGGTACCTTTGCCTACCGAGTCCTTCCCTTTGGGCTATGCAATGCCCCTACCACTTTCCAGAGAGTTGTACTGAGCATCTTTGCCGAGTTGGTTCATGATTCGGTGGAAATCTATATGGATGACTTTACTCCTTATGGGTCTAGCTTTCGGAAGCCTTGTCCAACCTGGGAAAAGTTTTGACCAAGTGCATTGAGATGAACCTGTCCCTCAGCCCTGAAAAATGTGCATTCCTAATGACTGAAGGGACCGTGTTAGGTCATACCATTTCTCGCCAAGGATTACAGGTGGATCCCAGTAAAATTGCTATCATCAAAAAGGTTCCACCTCCTCAGAAGATAAGAGATGTTTGGAGTTTCCTAGGCTTAGCAGGATATTATAGAAGATTCATTAAAGACTTCAGTAAACTAGCCTCACCATTGTTTGGCCTCTTAGCAAAATATGTTGAGTTTAAATGGACTGACGACTATCAGAGGGCTCTGAATGAATTAAAGGATAAGTTGGTGTCCGCCCCAACTTTGAGAGGCCCAAACTGGGCCCTACCTATCCACATCCACACTGATGCCTCAAAGAAATCCAAAGGGGTAGCCTTAGGAAAAGTTGAAGAAAAACTTCCCTATGCCATATACTTTGTCAACAAAAACTTATCCAAGGCATAAATGAATTATACAGTAACTGAGAAAGAGTTCTTGGCCGTGGTCTATTCCCTTAACAAGTTTCAACACTACATCACTGGCTATCAAACATTTGTACATACTGACCATGCTGCAATTAGATATTTAATGAATAAGCCTGATGTGAATGCTCGTATTATTAGATGGTTACTTTTGTTGCAGCAGTTTGATTTAACTATTGTTGACAAACCAGGTAAAGAAAATGTTGTTGCTGACTTCTTGTCTAGATTGGATTTGCTTGTAGGTGAAGAAGGAACAGTGGATGACCAGATGCCAGATGAACATCTGTTTGCTATCTTAGTACTCTCTCCGTGGTTTGCTGATATAGCAAACTATCTGGTCTCAGCACAGTTCCCTTCGCATCTATCCTCAAAGGAGAAGAGTAGAATCGTGAGGAAGAGTGCCTCATTCACTTGGATCGGGGGCAACCTGTTCAAACTTGGCCCCAATCAGATCTTAAGGCATTCTGTAGGGGAGGAGGAAGTCTTTGATATCCTCCTAACCTGTCATGATGGGCCTTGTGGAGGACATTTTGCAGCCAAGAGGGCTGCCTTCAAAATTCTATAGGTAGGCTACTATTGGCCCACTCTTCATCAAGATGTCAGAAGATATATTAGCCAACGTGACCGATGCCAAAGGATGGGGAAACCGACTCCAAGGGACGAAATGCCTCTCCAACCTCAAGTGACTCTTGAGCTATTTGAAAAGTGAGGTATGGATTTTGTGGGTCCTATCAACCCTCCTTCAAGGCAAATATCTTACATCATTGTGTGCACAGACTATCTGACAAAGTGGGCGGAAACCAAGGCAATCAAAGTAGCAATAGAAGAAAAGGTGGCTGAGTTTTCAAGAGAAAACATCTACAAATTTGGCTACCCAGGAGAGTTAGTCACCAATCAAGGAAGCCAGTTCACCTCCAACTTAATTGAAGACTTGCTCGCTCATCACAAGATCAAGCATAGGACTTCCACCCCATGTCATCCTCAAGCGAATGGGCAAGTGGAAGTCACCAATAGATCATTAGAAGGGATTTTGACTAAGGTGGTGAGCAGCAGCAGAAAGGATTGGGTAGATTGCTTGGTTGAGGCCACTTGGGCCTACAACACCACTTGGAGGACCACAACCAGTTTCACACCCTATGAGCTGGTCTATGGGAAGAGAGTTGTGCTGTCAATCGAGTTTGAGCACAACACATTGAGGATGGCAGTTCAGCTGGACCTAGATCTCAGCCATGCTCAACAAGAAAGGTTATTGCAGCTGAATGGGTTAGATGAACACCAAATGCAGGCCCTCCTCCACTCAGAAGTGGTTCAACTTCAGAGGAAGATATGGCATGATTGGCACCTCAATGACAAACAATTCCAGCCGGGAGATTGGGCGCTGCTGTATGATTCCAGACATAAGGATTTCAAAGGGAAGCTAAAGACAAGATGGCTAGGACCATATGTAGTGGAGAAGTGTAATGACAATGGTTCTGTATTTATCCAGACTATTGATGAAGAAGCGATCCCCATGCTCGTCAATGGGCATCGACTAAAGACCTACAGGAAACCTCTTTCGAGGCAAGAGTTCATCAAAACTGTGGAAAAATCAGTGCTGGTCATAGAGAAGGGTTTTTCCTCTGTTTTGGGCACACCCTGAGCATCATTATATATAAAAAAAAAAGGAATGCAATAAAAAATATCCTTGGGTGAAAACCTTTCTGAGGCGCCCAAGGCAGATGGTAGGGGTGAAAACCTCATTGAGGCGCCCCTGCTGTCTCTCTAAAAAAGAATTGGAATAAAAAGATCCTTGGGTGAAAACCTCTCTGAGGTGCCCAAGGTAGATAGTAGTGGTGAAAACCTCATTGAGGCGCCCTTGCTATCTCTTAATAAAAAAAAAAAAAAAAAAAAAAAGAGAAAAAAAGAAAAAAAAAACAAGAAGAAAGAAAAAGAAAAAAAGAAGAGGAAGGAAGAAACAGAAAAAACAAGTTTAATCTCTGGAAATTGTTGCAGGTTGCAGGAACACAATGCAAAAAGGAGGCCTCTCAACTCAAGGAAAAGGGTCCCTACCAAGCTACCAGGCAACCTCACATACACTCCCTCCATGAACACTCATTTTTTCCAAGGTTCGGACACAATATGGTCATGGTTTAACCCTCTATAGGAAGCTACAGGACTTTCTACAGGAAGTCCTGTATTTCTACAGGAAACATCCTGTAGAGCCTTTGGGTGGGCCAGAATCGATCATGAAGAAGGATTTGAAGCTTGAAGTCTGTTGAGGAGGCATGCAACCACTCTTTTCTTCCATCCTCCACTTGTTTCACCTCCTTTCACTGCCATTGCCACCATCTGGTCGAATATACCTGCACAGTCATACCAGAACCCTGTTTTTTCAGATAATAATTTGTTTCATTCAAATCAAAAATAAAGCATTCAGAGGTTCACACACTTTACCTGTCAAGGCGACCTCAAGACCCTTCACCTGTGTACGCGACTCCATTTATTTCAGCATGCACCCCAAGAGGAGAAACGGCTACAGGATGTCCTACAGGAATCCTGTAGCAGCTGATCTAGCTAGAGCACATACCATGAAGGCACCAACAGCTCACGAAGCTAGTGCATGCAGCATTCACCACCAGGAAATCAGGTCTCAAGGTCTCGTAGCCAGCAGCAACCAATGAAGAGGAGCTCCAGCACCTGTGCACGAAGTAGCAGCAAGCAGATCCAGCGTTCCTCATCTTGAAACCTGAAAAAAAACACGTCCACGGCCGCACAGGTAAGTGCCTAACTTTATTTCGTCAAATTACATAAGCTATACTCTAAATGTTCATGACTGTGAGAATGGATGGATTGAACAAGCTTGGTAGCCATTCAACTGGCCACCACAGCCAGTCAGATGGCCTCGTAGGATCTGAATGGGCTTGGTTATGTCGAAAAGACGGGCAATTGGCATGTGTCCAGTCGGGGAGAAGCGGCAGTATGACAGGAATGGTGGCGGTGAATGCAGAGGGAAGAATTCGGCAGTCAGGGACACGCCGGGGAATGATGGCTATGACGTCGGCCAATGGATCGGCAGGGACATCTCACCCCCGCACCATGAATTCCGCAGCATTTCAAAATCGGTCGGTCGAATAACTTATGATACACTGCAGTCATTTACACTCACAACTGTTTTGCAGCCGAGTATGCATCCTCCTCCTTTGCAAGTTGTTAGCCTGAGTTCTCGGTCTGTTCCAACATCCTGTTGCTGCTCAGACTCATCCAGAACCACCGTAACATCCTCTAGAAGCCGTGAATGATTTCTACAGGAAGTTGCGCTACAGGAAACCAAGCATACGAAGAATCTTGGACTATTCACGTCAAGGGTGGCAATTCTCAGTGAGGTAGGCCTGAACATAACTTTCCCATGCAAATAGTTCAAAAGGTGGTGCATTCGACGTGTTGAGGGGGTAGGGAAAATGTGAACGCAAGTCTGTCTGTGAATTCGAAAGCCATTTTCTTATCGCTACCTGAAATTGTCTTCGTAGTCTGCATGCGAGATTTTCTCCACGCGTCTTTAATTAAAATCCCTCCTGTAGAAAAATTGAGACACTGTCAAGGCTCACCGGTGAAAAAATTTGTGAATTTTATATGACTGTGTGTATAATGGAGACGTAGCTCTGCACTCTGTGTAGAAAAATCTCGAAGTCCTCCTTCTATACACGAGCAGGCAAGTTCAACACAGGGTAATTGATACAAAGATATTGTTTTTTTCACACTCTGAGAAGGAAACACACCCAGAATTCCATGTCTGCTTAAAGCGTAAACAAAAACAGAGCTTTTTACCATGCCGGGAGGGTTCATTAGAAAATAACCTTCAGACTCCAAGAAATTACGGGAAACCCATGAGGTGGTGGACTTGTTTTCCCGTGCACACTGGATGTCATTCTGTGACAAGCTTTAAGGTCACGATGATGAAATTACAAAAGAATTCCTAAGGTCCCTAAAGCCAAAGTCAAAGACATTGGCCATTGTCAACTTCAGAGGATTGACCCTCAAACTCACCCCACAGCTCATTAGCAAGGTAAGTGATCTATCGATGGGGGTACCCTGGGATAAGGAGGAGAGAAAATTGGGTCAGAAAGCTAAAAAAGAGTTCTTCTTGCCAGAGGAACAATTTTTAGAAGACAAGAATGGAGTTCGAAGAACTAGCCTACAACCGTTCTGGAGTGAAATCAGCCTCCAAATTATGAAGTATATTACGTGTGAGGAGCGATTTAGCATCATGTATGGCTATCATTTTTGAGTGTGCCACCTTAGAACAAAAATTGAGCATTCCTTACTTCCTCCTGCAATCCATGATTGAGTGTGCCAGCAAAATGAGAGAGGGGACACCAGATCAGCTAGCCCATCATGGGCTTATCAAGCTCCTCGTGGAAGATGCACTCCACACTTACACTGTTCCTCTCTCCTGGGAAATTTTTCGGAATATGTCTAAGGATGATGACATCCGAGTTTTGGCCGAGGAGCTCACTTCCTCCAGCAGCAAGGAGAAGGAGCACACTCAAGCAGAGAAGAAAGATAACGGTCAAGAAACCCCGGGCAAAACACCAAAGAAAGAACAGAAAGGAACACAAGAAAAAGCCCAGGCTGCCAAAACAGGGGGTGGTAAAATTACACCAACACCCAGGGAGAAAAGAATATAGAGCAGGGTAGAAAGGACTGAGAAAGTCCAAGCCAGTAAGGGCACCCGTAAGGCAGCCTCAGCCAAGCTAAAGGAAAAAGCCCCCTTAGCCAAGCAGGCTAAAACAGTGCCATCTGCTTCTACAGGAAACGAGAAGGCTATCTCCATAGGAAGTTTAAAAACGACTTCTACAGGAAGCCAGAAAATAGTCACTATAGGACTTTCTACAGGAAGTCCAAAAAAGGACAGCAGAAGGAGAAATTGGTCGAAATTCTAGCTAGGGAGGCAGCAGTTGTGCTGGCCACCGTAAGTACCTCTCCCAAGCCAAAGGAAAAACGAAAGAGGGAGACTCCTCTGTATTTTAAAGCAAGAAGGAGTGTGAGGATCAAGACTGGCAGACCCCAACCTCCATCAAAAGAGCCAATCACAATTGTGGATGCCCCTACCACACCAAAGGATAGGTCCCCCTCCAAGGCATCCATTACTTATGTGTGGGGGAGCCCGAAAACATCCTCATGGAGAGAAAGGATGGAGAAATTGAACTCGGAAGCCTCTCTACAAGATGTCAAGGCTGTTCTACAGGAAACTTTGGCTAGGTTGAAAGAAACTGAGCAAATGGAGGAAAGAGCAGCCAAGTCACCACAAGAGGAGGAGAAGACTGATGTCGTCATGGAACTAAGACCCCAGCCCAGCCTGGGCTCTTATTATAACTTTTTGGAGGCCGGAAAAATTATTCCTCAAAAATTCACAGTGCCACTGTCTCTACCACTAGAGGAAGAAAGAGTACGAACCCACACTTGGATGAGGATCGCTAAATCCAAGGGGGTAGCAGATATAGGGCCTCTAGAGGAAAGGCTCAAGGAAACACAAAGGGAGTTGGCAAGAGTACGAAATGTGGAAAGCTCCCAACAGGCCAAGTTAAGAGAAGAGAATGAGCTGCTTATATAGCAGCTACAGCTACAGGGACAGAGGAAATAAGAGGACACAGCAGCCAAGGACACCATAGAAGAACCTCAAGAAAAAGAAGGAATGCAAGCTGATCTTGAGGAACTAAAATGGCAACTATAGGAAAGGAATTTACAGGCAGGCGTAGAGATACAATCTCTAAAACAGTAGATGCAAGAAAAGGAGGCACAACTGGCCTGCATGGCTAGTTGGGCAATGGAAGCTCTGCAATGTAGGCAGCCGGCCAAATCCTATGGCCTATACCTAAGGATCAGTGGCTACAATTCCAAATCAACACATTGGCACAAAGGGGTATCTCCCAAATCCAAAACCCCAGCAGTTCATGGATTTATGTAACAGTAGTTCATCGGAAGATAAGGCTCAGCTTTCAGAGTTTTACCTTCATAATTTGGCCCTTCCAAACATCAACTCTTGGGACCCCAACACAGCAGTAGGGGACATGCAGCTGATGGAAATGACCTCATGGTTAAACCACGAAGAAAAGAGAGCGGCTGAGGTCAGAAATGTCATGGACCGAGAACTACATGAACCATTACTGATCAGAGCAGAGCCAGGGGACCCCACAGCATTGATATCTGCTCACCAGCACCTAGCAACCAACTCTCAGGCTTTATTAGAGTACATGGATCGGCAGGCTTAGGTCATAGCACACTTCGAGGATATGGAGCGATTATTAGGGGACAATTGCGTTCATGCTTGCACCTGTAGGTGGAACACATTGTCCCACAGCCTCAAAATTAGGGAATATCACACTCCAACTCGAATGAGGGAGGCCTTGGCACGAGTGCCTCTCTGCAAGAAGCCTATGCAGAACCTCCAGGTCAGCTGGATAGGCCTCAAGCTAAGTCCACCTTTGCTTTTGGGATTGTTAGAAGGAGGCCAACTCGAATGAGGGAGGCCTTGGCACGAGTGCCTCTCTGCAAGAAGCCTATGCAAAACCTCCAGGTCAGCTGGATAGGCCTTAAGCTAAGTCCACCTTTGCTTTTGGGATTGTTAGAAGAAGAAGAGCATAAGTAGTGGGAAGAGGTGGAAAGGAAGGCCGGATTCCATGACAGTGAGGAGGATACTACTTCAGAAGCCTGGGATGTGAGGGTGGCGATTAAAGCAATGAAAGACGAGGAGTTGGACTAGTTGCTCAGAGGATGAGCAACCCTTTTAGCAGGGGGGTGATGATGAGCCCCAAATTTGGTAACTTTTTGGGCTCATTTGGCCCAATTATCCTTGTTCAGTCCTTTTTCAATCCTTCATTTTTCATAGCTTATGCATTATTTTTCAGTACGTTTATGTCATTTGTACAAATAAGGGTAGTCACTCTTCCTAGGTGGCTAACACGTGCTCATTTCAGGTTTTTGACACATGTTGGAGAAAAACCGAGCAATCATGGGTTAGAAGACACCCAAGCTTGAGGTGAGGATTCGTAGGGGGGTTGTCTATGGCATTAAATAGCCCTTCCTCAGGATCTTCACCCCCAACTTCGAGCTCCAAAGGCCACCAAAACCGGATCTATAAGGCAGCCAAGCAGTTTTTGGAAGGGACTGTCTACTCACAGTTTGGACAGCCAAGTCCCATAGATTTAGGAGGCCAGCTAGGGACCTCGTGGTGTATAAATGTTAACACCTCAGCCTTCGTAAGGTACTTTTGAAACCATTGCATATTTTGCACTACATTGCTGTTAGCTTTAGCTTGTTATCTTGTAGCCATTTTGGCATAACTCTTATGACTATTTTTTGATAATGAGAAGCAGTCCGATTTTATGTCAACTTTGAGTTTTCCATAGGAGCCATAGCTCTGAGGGTTGGGCCCAACCTGAGAGCCTAGGGCTTCCTTTTTGTACTGTTACTTTTCTTTTATGCATCGTTGTTTTCCTTATATGCATTTGAAATGTATTTCTGTTAGGTAGATTTAGTTGTGTTGATTAGATATATCATTGTTTACGAATAGAATTGCTTCAGGTGTTTAAAATAGATTGGTAGGAAATAACAGAAAAAAGCTCCAAGAAAAGGGTCAACAACGCTCTCAGTTTCACCTCATCCTTATTGGATCAGGGGCTAGAATTGAAGAAACGGTGTTGTCCCAACAAAAACACTAGTTTGCTTGACCATGCAATCCTTAATGTACTGTTTTCATTTGCAGAAATTAGTTATGGGTTTAGATCTCTGAAATGTTTCTTTGCATAGTTGATGTCCATGGTTTTCTTTCCAAATAAAGCTATTGTTCATTCATGTTATTGATAGTTAGACTAGATTAGCTAGGACTTTGATTATTTGCAAGACTTTGTTGATTCAATTGCTTGTACACCATGCAGGGCATATCTACCACTCTTTCATCCACCTAAGCTTCATCAGAGCCACCTGTTCCATCCCCTAGCTAGGTTCCTCGTCTCTCATCTGTCCTTTTTCCCACGTAACCCTACCTTCTTGCTCAATCATTGTCTTAGCCTTCTTTAAGCCAAGTCAGCCTTCTACACCCTCTCACCCCTCCATCCACCAGTCCCTGGGTCACTCCAGGCCCCTATCCTACCTCTCTATCCATTCATGCATCTTCCCTCACTCACCCATCCTCTAAAATCCACTTTTTAAACATCCTATAGAAATTTCTGAACATCCTCTAGAAATCTCTGAACATCTTGTAGAACCCCTGCAGACTTCCTGTAGAAGCTCACAAATGAGGTTTCTTGATAGCCAAACTTTGTGAAACTCTCTAGAAGGGTGTTAGGGACTCCTTAGACCATCTTTGAACCTTCCCAACCTTTTCCAAGCATTTATCCTCCTTGATCCACCCCTGCACAGTAAAGAACAGTGAAAACATATGCATGATGAAATTGACAACTTAATAAAAAATACAAAAAGATGTTTTCTTAGGACAGAGGTAGTCTAGACACATGTATTTTACCTTCATAGAAGTAATGGCATCTCTTTCAGTAGTTTGAATTCTCATCTTTGCATCAGTAGGATTAGCTGGTAGAATTAGGGTTTGCTAGGGTTTGCGCTTTCCTTCAGTTTTTCAATCTCTTTTCGCAAATAGATTAGCTTTCTTTGAGTTAGCTTTCATCCATCAATTAAAAAGCTTCTTCTAATATCTCATAGAAGTTGGCTTAAGCTCCTAGTGGACATGTGCCAGCTGACCAAGTGACAGCTGCGACAAGAGCTATTACTTGTGCATATAGCATCGTCACTTCCAAGTTTGTTACGAACTACCAGTTTGATAAAAGTAAAGAAGGTAGTCCCAGGAGTTGTAGCATTATTGCTGCAATACTGGAGCCCACTAATTCTTTTCCAAGAAAATTGCACTTTGGTTGTCACAGTCTATCCTTATAGCTCCCTGTACTAACCCCATACTTGAACACAATCTGTGCAACCAAACTACTTCCTTGCTTGCATGAGTGGCTGCCATGTATTCTGCCTCTGTAGTTGATAGTGCCACTACAAATTGTTTCTTACTCATCCAACTGACTGCACCTCCAAATAGGTTAGATACATACCCACTTGTAGATCTTCTCTGATCCAGATCTCCAGCCTAGTCTGCATTAACAAAACCATGAATATCCAACACTCTATCCAATCTTGGTCTTCCATGGTAGCACAAACCATAATCACTAGTGCCATGCAAATACCTGAAAACCCGCTTCATTGCTGTCCAATGCTCCTTCCCTGGTTTTTACATAAACCTGCTCAATACTCCCATTGCATGTGCAATGTTTGGTCTAGTACAGACCATTGAATACATCAAGCTACCAACTGCACTTGCATATGGAACACGGGACATTTCCTCTTCCTCTTCTTGTGTCTTAGGACACTGTTCAACAGATAACCTCACACTTACAGGAATAGGAACCTTCACCGGTTTATTATCCTACATATTAAACCTCTGCACTATTGTCTCAGCATACTTCCTCTGGTTTAACCAGAGCTTCCTCTTCGCCCGATCTCTTTTAATTTCCATTCCCAAAATATAGTTTGTCGCACCGAGATCTTTCATGTCGAATTTGGAGGACAATTGGGTCTTCAAATCCTGGATAATTTCTTTGTCATTTCCAAACAACAACATATCATCCACATACAAGACCAGATAAATAACACGGTCACCAATTAGTTTAAAATACACACAATGATCTGCTTTTCTCCTGGTTAAGCCAAGTCCTCGTATAAATGTATCAAATTTCTGATACCACATCCTTGGTGACTATTTTAACCCATACAAAGACTTCTTTAACTTGCATACTAGTTCTTTCTTACCCTTCACCGCAAAG
>APFE031737034.1:0-18758 GCA_000404065.3 Pinus taeda
AAGCATAGTGACTGATGTTATAACAAGAAAATTGTACAGACCAGATGAACTAATCTATTTGCTATTAACAGGAGGTGCAGGAACAGGAAAGACACACACAGCTAAGGCAATTTTCCAATCCTTAGTACGCATACACAATGTGGCATTGCCTTATAACCCATCACAACTAATAGGAATAATCACTGCACACACGGGCAAAGCTGCCTTTAATGCTGGTGGTGTGACATTGCATTCGGCATTCTATTTGCCCTTTAACAAAGCAGATTGCCCGTCGCTAAACAATGAAAAATTAGACACATTATCGAAGCATTTCCAACAATTGCGTGTACTCCTCATAGATGAGGCATCGCTTGTTGGTGCAACAACACTATATCAAATTGACAAGTGACTCCGCCAAATCTTACACACACGAACTTCATACTTTGCTAATGTTGACATCATATTCTCTGGTGATCTTTACCAGGCGAACCCAGTTAGAGATTCTCTAATCTTTGAAAACCCAAAAATCCACAAAAACACAATTCCATATGACTTTTGGCCAGAGAAAATAAAATGTTATCAATTGCACACAACAATCCGGCAAAAAGACCCATTGTTCATCGATGTACTAAATAGGATGAGATTAAACACGCAAACAGATCAAGATATTGCTATGTAAACAATAACTGTTACAGGATGGCACCTTTAAGCCCAGTTTTCCCATACATTTTCTATCGAAACAAAGATGTCCATAATCACAATGAAAAAATGCTTTCTCTAACAGAGGGAGAACAAATAACGCTACTTGCAATTGATAACTACGAGACTCCTGGATCGAGATATTTTGCTTTTGATAAAGCAATCTCATTGCCATCAACAATCACAGTAAACAAAACATGTTAGTTGAACTATATGCAGGAAATTACAATACAAGTGATGGATTGGTTAATGGTGCTGAAGGGATTTTCAAATCCTATTCATCTAATAACAACGGACCTGACATTGTCTGGATAGAATTCTCAGACACAGAAATTGGAAAACAAAAAAGAAACAAATTTAAACAACTATACGACATAAATATATTGCCAAATTGGACACCAATCCTACGAATTACAAAATCGCTAGCAATGTCTCATAGCAAATTACAAATTACAATTCGGAAACAATTTCCAATACAATTAGCCTGTGCATGAACAATACACCAAACACAAGGGTTGACATTAGATCAACTTGCATTTGACCCAACTGGTGTCACAAAACATGGTCTAGTCTACACTGCATTATCACGTGTTAGAACTATCGAGTCACTATACTTGATTAACAAACTCACACAACAAAACTTCCATATCAAAAACAAGATAATCAATGAAATGGCATGGCTAGAAACAATTGATGCATGGAAACTAGAATTCGCAAAGAAGAAATCTGAGAACAAGGATCTTTTGTCAATTGCAAGTCTAAACACACGTAGTCTACGTGCACACCTTAGTGACGTGATTCACCACAATGACTTAACGGACAATATGATCCTTTGTTTTCAAGAAACTCATCTCTACATTCCGCCAGTAGACAAACAATTCTTATCATTCAATTTCGCCATTGCACATTCGACACATGGAATTCTTACTTGCATAAACAAGAAAATACCTATTAAGGCAATAAAGACATTTTGCAAAAACAAAATAGAGCTTACCCTAATTGACATGTACTTTCAACAGCCGATTTGCTTAATGAGCATTTATGCAGCACCATTTGAACAGGTATCCACGATAATGCAAATAATAAAGGAAGAAAAATCGCAAACTACATATACTGATTGTGCTTTTTTAGTTATTGGTGATCTCAACATTGGCATCAAACAACCAACAGCTCGCAGCAAAAAATTCGTACAATTTATGGAAATGGAAAACTTATAAGAAATAACAAGCAAACTATCTCCGCAATGGAAAACAATAATAGACCATATCTGGACAACTTTGCCTATAAAATAGTGTGAAATAAATGTAACATGGGCATATTGGTCTGATCATGGCATACTCTATGCGCTACTACAGCTCTAACGATCCTTTCCTCTGCAATCTGTTAAACATGCCATAAAACAAAACCTATGTTTTCCACTTTTTTGCACTTTTGTCCTTCTCATTGCAATATCAATCTAGCATTGGTATACAAGTTTATGTATAATTTGCTATATTTCCCACTTTTTGCACTCTTGTTTTACCCACAGCAAATTTTTTTGCACTTTTGGCTTTCTCACGACAAAATCAATCTAGCATTGGTATACAAGTTTCTCTACAATTTGCTATGTTTTCCACCTTTTTGCACTCTTGCTTTTCTCACTGCAAAATAAATGTACCACTGGTACACAAGTTTCTCTACAATTTGTTAAACTTCATATCCAACTGAAAGTCTATGTCTTGCAACTACCTTGCAACACTCTGCGCAAACTAATCAAGGTAACAACACGGAGAATAGTATTATGCACAGATCTAGAATTACATCGAACACATTTTTCTTATAAACCTAATAGCTTGTAGTCATATGTGTACAGGTAACTACCATCAAAAGACAACACGAAGAAATTACTGCTCGAGGGACTGCTCCAGAATATTGCGCTCTACCAAAAACTTCCAGCATCTCAGAAACTGAGAAAAAGTAACTAAATAACCTTTAAATCTTTCCTTACAAGTTTCATAATACAAAGATTATGCTAATTCAGATTCTCTTTAATATTGTTCTACAGGCATTATTCTAATTCAGATTCTTTTTAATATTGTTCTACAGGGAAAAATATGAAAAGAAATCTGAACTAAGGTCCAGCCATGATTTATGCACTCTAATTACAATACAGGATCTGAAAAGCCTCAAACTAGGAAGAATCTTTCACGGGGACGTTCTTATTATTTATAAGACAATTGTTGATCAAATACACGACATCCAATTGTTACGTGCTGACCTAGTGGATAGCAAAGGCAATATGGCAATCACACTCAATGTGCCACATAATCTCATTCCTACTGCCGAGGAGAAACTTGTAGTCGGCCAAGGAATCTGTATAAAAGATTTTAAAGTCTCTCCAAAAATAGTTTATGACCATGGAGACTGTAGCTGCATATTAGTGTTACATGACAAAAGTATCATAGAAACTATCCCACCCGTGTGTACGAAATACACATTATTACCGACAACCACTATTAGCCAACTCACAAACACAACTGGATTTGCAATCGGTAGAGTAGCTGGTCTTGTAACATCAGCTAAAGAAATAGGTGGCCAATATGTCCTAAATATCAAGGATGGCCAATCTCAAAAAGACACAGCTATGGTATATAAAAACTCAACCATTTATACTTTTTTACATTTACTTAGAAGCAATTGCATTAGTGTTAACACTTGGTACATTTTGCAATGCAGGTTTATCTTTTCATTGCATTAGTGTTAACCCTTGGTACATTTTGCAATGCAGGTTTATCTTTTCAGTACATTTAAGCCAATTTTCAAATTAATATAAAAACAAATTTCAAAACAAGAAGCACCAATGGTGTTGTTTCAGAATCTTGTCACAGGACCCTACGGATCTCTACGCACATGCAAATCCACTTTCATAACAGCCGTCAATTCGAACAGAGTACTCGCAGACCTCAGCAAACTAGCTATGTCAACAACAAAGGTTGTTTCCTAGTCCACAAAATATAATTTCTAATTCTTTATTTGTTGTTTTGCTAAATTATTTGCTATTCTTCCAAATTATGTTTTTTATTACAATATCTAGCGCTAAAACTGTACTGCAACCTATTCTCCTAAATTATCCTCTTTCATTTATCGTCCTTGTAGTATTTTTTTATTACAATATCTAACCTTAAAACTGTAATTCAACATGAAGCAGGTCAAAGGAATGTTAACCATAGAAGATATACATGCAAAACCATTTGTCACAATCTACAACAATTGCTCTGTTCCAACAGACACATTTGGAACAGTTTCCACAGATCAACTTAACTGTTCCACATGTCAAGAGTTAACGACATATCGACGTTGTTTACAATTGCATTGTGTCATCCAAACAGAAGCAAATGTTCAGTACAAGTGCATCCTAAAAGGCAATTTGCTTTTAGAACTTTGTCCATCTCTAACAGGACTGGCATATGAGAAATATCTAGAAGACATTATTGATGTTACGTACAGCTTACGAGATTTCCATGTACACAACAGCTTCCTGTTGGATAGTTCGGATGTCATTGTGCATACATAATGACTTATTTTACCCTCTGTAACCTGCTGCTCGAGAAGAACTGGAACTATGAATTTTTGTTGAAGAATTTTTGTTTGGAGCTCAGTAGTCATTGAAGACCTCGATATCCATGTAATATATTTGTATTCTTATCTGATCACTGTTTTGGAACTTAATATATTTGTATTCTTATCTGATCACTTTTTTGGAACTTATTTCTTTTCTTATCTGATTACTTTTTTGAACTACTTACTTATTCAAGAACTAACTGGCTTCTTCTCTAATTAGTCATTCAAGATTACTATTTTGAACTAAGTAGTCATTTAAAAACTAAGTGACTCGTTTTTGAGCTAAGCATATTACACTACGCAAAGTGTGGAATAATTTACTAGTGGTGTTTTTTGTATGGGTCACATTAGGGAATAAATAGACAGAGTGGCTCCAGGTCTGTCTACTTCTTTCTTGCAGGTGAGTACGCTTGAAATGGTAAACAACGGAACGTATGTATATAGACTACTTGGGTCCGGGAGGATGTTTGTAGAAGATTTCCAACTCGTGGCAAACAGATTTCAGTAAGGATCTGTCAAAACCTGTCACTACCTTTATTAATTTTGAACATGAAAACAATGTGCTTCATGAAAATTCCCCTAAACTGCTAGCTATTGATTCAAGACTCAATGAATCAATCTGTACCTCTGTGCTCTCTCTTGCAGACCCAATAAGGTGTACTAGGGTTTATTATATCTATGCTATCTCTTATTGTTTACTTTTCCAATACGGGATATCACTTGTAACAGTTAAATTTCTAATGCCAGTTGTTCTTATTCTTTTCTCTGATTTTTCCTAAGCATACTTCCTTCCATGGGATACATTGAACATCCTTAGGGACGCCAATTGTGGAAATTTTAATGCTGGGGCCTAGTGATATTAAAGCATCCTTCCATTTTAAGATTCTTTAATCTACTTTCTTACTCTTATATTCTATATTCGATCATTTCTCATAGTTTATTATTTGTTTTATATTCCTTCATTATACCCCTGTGTTTTGTCGCATTCTTTTCTCCAAATAATTCTATATCTCCATTTTAACCTTTGATATTGCAAGATCCTAATTTGGTAACTTTTTGAAGATGCATCCTTTTACTGTCCTCTTAATTTTGTCTTATTAAGAAGGCACATAAAGCATGCTAGGTAAAATCCTTCTTCCATGCATTGTTGGTGAGAAAATCCCTAGGTTGAGGGGGAGAGCTTTAATAAAACCGTCATACAACATCTCCATGATGATTTTGTTTGACCTTTGATATTGCAAGATCCTAATTTGGTAACTTTTTGAAGATGCATACTTTTACTGTCCTCATAATTTTGTCTTATTGCTTGTTGAACTGCTATTTCAGACTGCCATTGGCTCAGGTGTGTTGCGGTCCATGTGGTACTAAATCCTAAATGAGATGTACTTTAAGAAGGCACGGGATTTTGAGTACGGTTTAGGTGCTTATTTGCTTTATGGATCATGTGGCATGTTGGAATATGAATATTGGAATATATTAATCAGAAAGATCATGGTTATCAATATGCCAAGCCAAATATTTTAGATATAGTGAAAATTGAGTTGTAAGGCTTCCCTTGAGGCTTGGAGTAGTTTTCTCTTACAGGGGCATCCAATTTCCTGAATAATCTTAATATATTTTTCATTTTAACAAGTTAAATTTGAATATCCTTTTCTTTGTTGTGAGCTGTTTTTTCTACAGAAAACATCGTAACTCTTCCATTGCTTAAAACATAAAAGTTACAATCTATATCCAGGGAAAAATTTGGGTTCTTAAAAATTAAAATAACAGTGAAGAGCTCAGTTGAAAGACACTAACAATAGCGATCTATGACAGTCTATGGGGATGGAATGTAACATCCAAGGGTCAAGCTAACAATAAAGGTAAGAGATCTATGCCAGTTTTGATAGCTTATCTGTAATAGTATTCTCCTTGATGGATTCTAACCTGGTCTTTAAATCACCAGCTAGCTGTAGACCACCATCTAAACTGATATTTCTCGGTTACATAGATCTATTAATCCAAGGAATACTCAACTTTGAACCTCAATACGTGCTTATATCACTTAATCTAGCCTCCTGAGCAATTGTCATCACTATGGACAAATCCTTCACTTCTGAGTTGTTTGTTTTTCTTCTGAAGCCAAGATCAAAAGATATCTGATATGAATCTAATACGATTAGGAGGTTTATACACTTTCACGAGGATTTTGTTGAGCTACTCCATTAAAGAAGCCACTAGAATTTGTTTCATCTATGTCACCGTTACCTGCCACACTCTGTTTCTTAAGTTTCATGCTGAGTCCAAAGAATTTGTACGACCCTTGTACCTTGTTAAAAGTTAAAATAGAAGCTGGAGTGTGAATTTTCCATGGAATAGAGAGCCACTCTTTCCCAGCCATACGTACCACAATACAAACAATAGAAGGGAATAGTCCTCCTCTGTGTGTGTGTCCTCCAACTAGTTTTGCAGAGCTTCCTCTATTGACTCTCATTCCCGTTTTTGTTTTCCTCTTGGATTCTTCTCACTGCTGCCCATATTTTATGAAATGGCATGATAGGAACAAATGATATACTGTCATTATTGTCCTGGCACAAAATGCAGTACACTGGGCCCTGCCAGAGCATTTTTTGTAGTTTGTCCTAGGTAAGGATTCTATTGAATAAAATGAGCTAAACAAGTGTCATTACCTTTAAGGGCGCTTTGGGTTTCCATATAAGATCCCATTTTCATCCTTCCACGACCTCTACTTGATTAGCTAAAGAGAGCTTGTACCCGAGGCTGACTTTGTAAAGACCATCGGTGCAATAGAGACTCAGTGCTACATGAAAATGCCCCTAAACTGCTACCTACTCATTCAAGACTCTATGAATGAATCGATACCTCTTTGCTCTCTTTTATAGATCCAATAATATGTACTAGGGTTTATCAAAAGGATCTGAAAGCAATTGCTTAAAGTGCCATAAAGTGCTGATATAATGAAATTCTGTTAAAATTGACTCATTATCTCTGCATTATAGCCTCAATATTTGATGATACTATCTGCTAGCAATGTGGTCATTAAATTTACAGCAAACTTGGTGGTTTTGTCTCATTCTACAATTCGACAATATGAGTCTGATTCCTAATTTTTGGGCAACTGCTGCACCCGTGCAGGATTCCTACAGTATGATGTTGGCCGGGTTGTTGTCAACGATAGCCAGGAAGTCGTGCGAGGAGGTAAATATGCAGTCTCAATCCGAGGAGAAGTGGTCACTAAGTTTGCTTGGTACATAATTAGAAAAACCTCTTCAGTTGATATTTTTATTGAGTTTCCTTATTCTTTTGCTCTTTCTTCAAATGCTAGCTCACTTTACAAGTCTAGCAAGGTAACAAGCAATGGTCTATCGATCTGTACATTTGTGTTGATCTTGAAATGATTCCATGAGCTCAATTGTATAGGCATCCCACCGAAATAGGCTAAATAAGCTCAGGTTGTTGCGAAAGAAGAGCCCAAGTTTTATCTTATGCCCTTCAATCGAGGATAGATCCAATAAGATGTACTAGGGTTTATCAAAAGGATTTGCAAGCAATTGCTTAAAGTGCCATAAAGTGTTGATATAATGAAATTCTGTTAAAATTGACTCATTATTTTGGCATTATATTCTCAATATTTGATGATACTATCTGCTAGCAATGTGGTCATTAAATTTACAACAAACTTGGTGGTTTTGTCTCATTCTACAATTCGACAATATGGGTCTCATTCCTAATTTTTGGACAACTGTTGCACCCGCGCAGGATTCCTACAGTATGATGCTGGCCGGGTTGTTGTCAACTATAGCCAGGAAGTGGTGCCAGGATGTAAATACGCAGTCTCATTCCCAAGAGAAGTGGTCACTAAGTTTGCTTGGTACAGAGTTAGAAAAACCTCTTCAGTTGCTATTTTTATTGAGTTTCTTTATTCTTTTTCTCTTTCTTCAAATGCTAGCTCACTTTACAAGTCTAGCAAGGTAACAAGCAATGGTCTATCGATCTATACATTTTTGTTGACCTTGAAATTATTGCATGAGCTCAATTGTATAGACATCCCACCGAAATAGGCTAAATAAGCTCACATTGTTGCGAAAGAAGAGCCCAAGTTTTATCTTATTCCCTTCAATCGAGGGTTTAGTTCCCACCTTTTGAGGTTGAAGGTATGCACTGTGCATAAATTCACTTTAACCTACAATTAATTAAATGCACAACTAAGTCCATAACAGCGGCTCGCCTCCTTTGGTGGCTTGTCCATCGACCATAAATACTTCTACCAAATCAGCTGGCAGTGATCCATTATTAGCTACCGACAGGATCTCCTTTTCTTTGAAAGCGAAGACACGCTTGACTCACAGATTCGACAGTGGAAGTCCCAAGCCAGCCTCGTTTGTTAGTTGGTGCTTGCATCTCCAATAAATTCCCTTCATATTCGTATTGGATAATATCAAATCAGGCCATATATGTATTTATGTATTTATTTATGCACCTGTGAGAAATCTATCCCGCATTCAAGTGTTGCGATCTTCCACAACCTTCCCTATTTGATTGTACAGCACGTTTCTGTATTTGCCCACTGTCTTTCAATCTTTTCAAATGATTACGTCTTACTTCTACTAAAATATGCTCAAAAACCAAGTGCCATTCACACTTAAAACGAGCTTGCAAACATCCTGAACTCTTTTATAAATTACTTTCAGCACCTACATATTGACATACATCTCTATGCTTCACATAACATGGAATCCATTAGCATAAGCCAACTTACTGAACTGTCAGCATTGTTTCTCTTAGCACTTGTCCTCATGACTCTTTTGATTATGGACATCATAAAAGTAGAAGCACAACGAAAAAAGAAAGCAAGAAACGACCACTAACAATAGGAGCATAGCAATATGAGTTACAATGCACATTCTTCAGTTACAGGAAAGTTTGAATCACTGTATTTCTATTTCAAAAGTTAAATATGCCATCCATTAATACAAGAGAATGATTCTTTCACATTTTTACTATTTTGAATATTGTTCAAAGTGCTCTTCTTTCGTTCTTTGTTTACAGATATCTTAATCATCGGAGTTATCAACACGAGTAGCAGCTGCAGACGAGCTGGTAAAAAGTGAATTGGTTCCTTGCTCAAGGGACCCTGTATCTTAAGCTTTTGTCGCAGACTACAGCTTACAACAAGCCCAGTCCCAGGTGCTTTCCCCAGGGGCTACAGTCTCAGTCTTTTCCAGCAGTACGGGTTCACAGCTATATTACATGTATACTCAGTTGTGCTTGTACTACAAGCTGGCCATACAAGAACGAGCATACTATACTATTAGATTCTTTCACATTTGTGTTGTTCTGAATATTGTTCATGGTGCTCTTTTTCGTTCTTTGTTTACAGATATCCTAATCATCAGAGTTGTGCGTACAGAGTTCTGTAATGTACTGCCTGAGAAGAACTAGAAATATGAAATTTTGTTCTCCGAGCTACATTCCAGTTCCTTGATAGAGGGGCCTTGTATCTTAAGCTCGTGTCGCACTATATTACATGTATACTGATCTGTCCAGTTCCTTGATAGAGGGGCCTTGTATCTTAAGCTCGTGTCGCACTATATTACATGTATACTGATCTGTGCTTGTACTACAAGCTGGCGAGCTTATCAGCAACAATTATGGCTTACGCTCTGTAGCGTACTTTTTAAGAAGAACTAGAAGCATGGCAATGGCTCAAATGCCTACTAAAGCCCCTAAGCAACCACTAAGCACGCACTAGCTGCCTAATGCCGCCACGTCTATTGTTCCAGGAACCTACTGAAGCCCCTACTGCTGGCTACTGGTCGGTGCAACCGCCTTGCTGTAAAACTACCCAGGTTGTCGTTAATGCCTGTGCAATCGTCTATTGTTCCACAAACCTACTGGAGCCCCCACTGTTGACTGTTGGTGGTTGCAACACTACTGACTGCTGGTGGCTGCAACAGCTAGGCAATATGAAATTTTGTTCTCTGAGCTACGTTAAAAAAAAACTAAGCTCCAGTTCCTTGCTAAAGGGGCCTTTCATATTAAGCTCGTGTCGCACTATATTACATGTATACTGATCTGTGCTACAAGCTGACCAGCCTATCAGCAACAATTATGGCTTACGCTCTGTAGCGTACTGCTTAAGAAGAACTAGAAGCATGGCAATGGCTCAAATTCCTACTGAAGCTGGCCAGCCTATCAGCAACAATTATGGTGGATGCAACCACTAAGCATGCACACTAAGCACGCACTAGATGCCTAATGCCGCCGCGTCTACTGTTCTAAGAACCTACTGAAGCCCCTACGACTGACTTCCACAAACCTACTGGAGCCCCCACTGCTGGCTGGTCATGGCTGCAACACTGCTGGTGCCCCTACTGCTGGCTGCTTGTGGCTGCAACCGCTAAGCACGCACTAGCTCCCTAATGTCGCCGCGTCTACTGTTCCAGGAACCTACTCAAGCCAACCTACTGGAGCCCCCACTGCTGGCTGCTGTTGGCTGCAAAAGCTAGGCAGGGACTAGCTCCCATGCAGACTGTCTTGTTCTTCTAGTGAAATACAAACAACAAAAGAGCATTCCTCACTACTAGTTGAAAAAATGAGTTGAAATATCCAAAAGTAACCTTGACAATCTTCATGGAAAATAATAATTTTCTAGATAATTGATTGTTCTAGAATGTCATTTTCCTCTGGGACATAGATAAGAAATTGAGAAAATTCTAGGTGCTTACTATAGAAGAGTACACCCTTTTTGTAGTATCATAAGATAATGGATGCCCCCTTGAGGTTTATTTTACCCACTAAAGAAATCCACTTGGGTTGGTTGACCTCTTTTTACCAACTTTAATATTTTTATTTTAGCTTAATCTAAGTTTTATGAGAAAGATAAAATGATTAAAAGTACAAATGGTTTGATAATACACACTCAACATACCAAGATTTATGGTTTATCAATCAAATTAGGGTAATGGTAAAAAGATATTTTCCAATTGGGTATATAACTCCAGAAATATCTCATTTCAAAAATAATTTTTGACAGACTTAAAGGTATTTGTCTTGTTTTATTTTAGATGCATAATTTAAGTTATCTATAGTACACATATTCATGATGTAAATGGAATAACATGTGAAGGATCACATACAATTAATGTTCAACAAATTCCAGGAGTTTCGATGAAAATTCATCTCCCTAAAGTTCATGATTAAATTAATTGGCTATATCTCAAGTTGTTACTTCAATAAACATGTACGAATTCGAAGACAGTTCAGTGGATCATGGTATGTTTTAAATCAACATCCTTTTCTATCCTAAGGTATTTTTCCTTTTTAGTTTTACCAATTCACCAAAATTTCTTAGTCAAGGGTGTCCTCTTTCTCCCTTTGTATTTATACTAGTAGCACAAGGATTTAAGTATGTTAACAAGGGAGGAAAGTCACAAATTGGAGCCTTGAGCTAGGGTGGAGGGACAATACCACTAATATTCCAAAATATTAGACGATATATCTACTTGGTTTCATAATTATAGACACACTAGGGGCAAGAAGAAGCAATATCTAAACGTGATGGCCTTGAATTGGAATATAAAGAGATTGCTCCGTATGGTCTTGAAAGACAAAGACGTGGAGTGGTATAAAGTATTATCCACCCTAGAGGACATAAAAATAATGCTCAATAATCAATTCTTTTGCTTGGACATCATAGATTCTCACCTACCAATGTAGAGGGGCACATTGCATGTGAATATGACAACCAGGATCCATAAGATCCTCTAGGTTTGAACGTGAGGGTTATTTTGGTGGAACTGAGTTGAAGAAAAATGTCTCGCTCCTCTCAAACCATCTAGAAAAATCTCCCCTCCCCCGTGTGCCTGCAACACATTTGCTAACATGATGGCATGAGAAAGAATGGAGGGGTGCACTTGTAGTACCTAATATGCATACTTTTTCCTATAAAAATACAAGAGAAAAATCCAAACACATCAGACCTATAATTAGAGCTCCAACCCACTATATCATCCCCTAATATTGTGACACATACCTTAGACTGAAGACAAGTTTTAAAGTATTGAAAAAGTTTATAGAGGCCTCTATAGTGGACACATTCCATAAAACCATTAAAACAATACTCATAATCACATAGAACAAAAGACCCTTGACACATAAGACTCTTAAACACCCAAGAAAGCCAACTCATAGGAGCCCTTCAATGCACACTATATATTTCACATGATGATAGACACCATTACTTACACAAATTATATCTCATGGCCTAGATACTACAAATAAAAAATATGGGAACAAAGGACCTGAAATGGCTACTAAGCCTCCCCAACCCCTACCAAAAGACAGAATTAAAGTGTGAGAACCCAAGTAAATTAAACATATCTCCTTAAACTTTTATAAATTAATATAGGAAAGGTGGATTTGCTGAAAGGGCTTTAGATTAGGTGGTATGGGAATAATTATTTGCTTAAATTTATTTATTTACATTAAAAGCATAAAAATCATATTAAAAATTAAAGGTATTAAATTATTTGGTAATAAGGATTGAAAAAAAAGGATAATATTGCAGTGCATGAGGGTAAGAATAATAAAAATGGATTAAGAGAGCAAAAAGTTGGAGGATTTGGATATATGGGGATCAAAATATGTGGTGATATTAACGAAAAGAGATGGATTGAGTAACTGGTTAGAATGTGGAGTGGAATGTTGGAAAACGTAAAAGGGTTGGGACAAAATTAAAAGATTTAAAGAGAAAATAATTGAAATAATAAAGAAGGAAAGGGAATTAAGGGATTGGAAGGATGGGTCCAGGGATAAGGCTAGCAGTATAGAAAATGGGCAGTGGGTTTAAAAGAGTGGTTGATATTATTTTTTATTAAAGTAAGTGTTTATTTATTAATTTTGAAGGCGTGTTTCACTATTTTAAATCTTTAGTAATGAAAAAAAACATCAGAAGATTTTATTTTATTTGAAGTGTGTCTTAGTTTAAAATTTAGATCTATTGGATTTGAATTTTCCAAAGTTTGTGTACTCTGTCTTAGTGGATATAAATTAAATCAAATCAATGGATGGTGAAAACCGACACTAAGAATGGAATCTTTGGAACGGTGAGGGTTACCTCTCGAAGGACGTTCTTTGGGGCATATCTACGTAGGTTATAAATAAATAATGATAGGAACAAATATGAGCGTGGAATCGGGAAGACTGTTCTAGTATCTGAATAGCTTCGAAGCTGAGCAACGTTTTATCTTCATTACTGTTATATAGTGTTGAGCTATCTTCCATAGTGACGGCAATGAATCCAGCAGTGACGGCCGAAGGGCAAACGGAAAGAGAGATGGAAATAGTAGTGGAAGATCGAAAGGTAATGGTACCCGAGAGGTATATAGACATCATAAGTGGAGAAGTTGCTTATGATCCTGTCCGATTACCACCCGAACAAGATCCCACCCAGCTTCTCTATGACAGAAAAACTCTGCAGACCATTTGGGAAACTGAACGCCATGCCAAAAACCCACTTACTAGACAATGGTTTGACATTAAAAGCGCCATTCCGCAAAGAGAATTGAGAAAAGAAATCAAGCAATTTACTAAACTCCATGTATTTCCTCCCAACACTCTAATTGCCAACTACTCAAAAATTCTATGCGAGGAAGAGATGAAAGAACATTTACGAATGTTATGTAAATATGTTGAAGCGAAACCGATCACAGAGAAGCAATGGGAGAAAATATGGAAGACAATGAATTTAATACGCTTGTTTTGTGAGTATGATTTTCAGAACATAAAATTAGTCATATCTGTGGAAGGGATCAGGTATTTCAGAAAACTGATTGTTAATATCTTAACAGAAAACGATGCCAAAGAGGCTGCTCCAGATGTGGGTAAGGAAATTGTGAGGGCATTTGACGTAATAATAAATGGACTGAGATCACATGGAGAAAATCCCAACGTAATTCTTGGTAACGTACAGGAAAACTCCATCGAAAGAGGCAGTCGAATTAGAGCATTAATATTTATTGTATTTCATGTGCATAAGAATAATGAGGGATATATAAAAATCCAATCCCTTGTTTGGCGATCATTTTCTACAATTATTCATGAGATTGGCGAGAATACTAACACAGGTAATGAAGTTGAAAAAAACATACGAAGCCTTCTGCAGGGATGTCCGTTTGCCTTCAATAAATTTTGCCAAGGGAATGCAAACGATATCAGCAGCGAAGATTTGAACCATGGGATCCCTATTCTCAGAACAGCAAAGTTGACGCTATCAACTTTCAAAACGAAATACTTGGAAGCACTGTTTAAGGCCGTAATTATCTGCATCTCTAGAGAAATTGAGAGGTCAAATGAAAAGGGTGACCTTACAGGGCGACAACTTATCGAAGCCCAAACACAGGGATGGCATAACGCTGAGGCCCTTGAGAAGGGTCTTAGGCTTATCAAAGATATAGCCACGGAATATAGCGAATTAGGTTTTACTGTTCGGGAAGGAGCTCTCGATATAGTGAGAGAGGTGGTTCATATGTTTTACCGCACTACTCAACCCGGGGAAACCGCGAATCAAAACCAGGGGAAACGAAAGATTCGGGTTCTAATTTGTAAAAGCAAGTGCGAAATTCTTCAATGCGTTCATTACAGAATCGCAGAAACTGCATTGGATATCATCGAAGTGATGAGAATGGAATCTCCGGAAATTCTCAGGTTGAGTGCTCAAGTTCTCCGCGACTTCGTTAATTCCCGAACCTCCTGACTATATGCAACTCCTATGTTCTTCTGTACGGTTACAAAGAGCGGTCAAAGAAGTTCAATGTCAAAAAGCTAACATGGTTCGTTATTCATTTTTTTTTAATAATTTCAACAGAAATAGAAATAGAGTAAAACTAGCATTTGCACTAAAAGCAGTAAGGCATAGAGTGGGGAAGAATAGGGACATGTGAATGGAGATTGTTGAAAGAAAGGGTGGATGATAATGAGTTAGAGTTGAAAGTATTATTTATGTGTATTTTGAATATGGGTATTTTGTAAATAATAGTAGTGTGTGGAAAAAAACAACATATGAATGGACATTGTTGAAAGCTCCTGTGGATGATAATGAGATATAATTGAAATGATTAGTTATGATAATGAGATATACTTTAAATGTACGTAAAAACTAAAGCACACAACTTGGGAGCTTCAAGTCCGAGGAATGGAATTTGGTATTTGATAACATTTTACAAGGGAAACATGATTGCACATCAAAGTTTCAAATGAATGGGTACACTCATAGAGGATTATTATGGAAGATTCCTTCTTTAGGGAATAGTAATATAAGCCATGAGGATATTAAATGTCCTTAAAAACTACAACACAAAACTTGGGAGCTTCAAGACCCAGGAATGGAATTTGGTAACATTTTTAAATGGAGTTTCCAATACAAACTGGCGGGAATCACCCAAAAGCTTTCAAGTTCATGGCCCCTAAATTTTTGCATTCTTGATAATGTTTTCTCACTGTTTCAATGTCAATTTCATGATGCTTCCAAAAAAAAATTACAATTTTTTTTATAAGTTTTAATTTCTATCTATAAAATAGCTACTCCATCGTGAAGAACAGAGATTATTGCTACCCCATCATCAAGAATAGAGAACTTGTGAGCGTCGAGACCCACGAATGGAATTTGGTAACATTTTAAATCGAGTTTCCAATACAAGCTTTCTTAATCTAATAGAATCACCTACAAGCTTTCAAGTTCGTGGGCCCTAAATTTTTGCATTCTTGATGATGCTTTCTCACTGTTTCAATGTCAATTTCATGATGCTTCCAAAAAACTATAAAAAAGTTTTAAAGTGTTAGTTTTTATCTATAAATTAGCTCCTTCATCATGGAGAATATACATTTGTTAGGTATTATTTGGCATTTCACATCATGTTGTATTATGACTCATTGTGTAAGTAAAGCAACATTGTGAATCTAGTGTGAGGAGGACCAAGTTGTATTTAGTAATCACAATTGATTGAGGGATGAGGCACATTGAAGAGTCATAGATAAGAGAGATGCATTGGAGAGTATTTTGGTAGTACATCATAAGAAACTTTGTGAGACATTTTGCCACCATTTGGTCATCTCAACATATTTGTTACTTTTTGAAACTAGCATTTCCCAGGTATGATTGTCCACTAATGTTTGTTATGTGATTCACTGTAGTGTTGTAAGTTACACTGCATGGTTTCCTAAATTCTGTTGTGCTTTTACTAATTCCCTATATGGTCTGCTAAAGCCAAAATATTATAGCTTATGACATGACGTGTGAATTTTACTTTCCAGGATTTAGATATAGAAAACAGTGGCTGAGTTTTGTTACTTGTTAACTGTTGAATAGTTGGGTATACTAACATGTGAAATTTACTTTCCAGGCTTTAGTTATAGAAATCAGTAGCTGATTTTTGTTACCTGTAACTTGATGAATAGTTGAGTATACAAATTTAGATGAATATATTACTGTAAGTGCTAGTATGTGGTTGGGCACATCATCATTTAGAAAGAAGAAACAAATGACACAGCAAAAATAGTCAGTATCCGTCTTAGTTCCCAAGGTTGAAGTTCAACAAATTAGATGTGTAGCGAGCTCATTGAAATAGGATTTAAGTTTGGAACTCATAATTTTAAGCCAACTTCCCCAATTTGAAATAAGTAGCTACCTTCAACGTGCACATAAATTCTATGGTGGGCTAGGCAAAATTACAAGGAAAATATGTATGTATTAAGAATAATTGACGATATAGCCGTGGGTTGTTCTCAATGGTGGTAGTCAGCAACATTTCATTGTATTATTCCCATACAAGGGGAGGCCACACTTGCTGGTATAATCACCTTACTTACAATGACAATAACCACTATTACACTACTAGCACATCAAATCATATCTAAACACTAGTACACAAAAAGTTTATTATATCAGAGTAAATGTAACCTGCATGTCTAATTCAACTCCATTACCAGTAGTTCATTCTATCAATGTGTGATGCTTATATGACATATATTGTCTAAAATGATGTAAGCATAGAAGTTCAATGCAATACTACAAGCCTCCTGCTATGGTTGAAATCATTTTGTCAATTTATGATTATTATATAACATATACTCTTTAAGGAAGCAACAAATAAAACTTTAGTACAGTCTCATAAGCCTCCTGCTATAGTTGACATTCCATTCATTTACATTACAAGGAAAATTGTAAAGTTATAACTAAAATTGTAAGTTGGTTTGGATGGCCTAAGACCCGACATATCAAAACAGCAAAGGTAATTACTAAAATTCAGGTCATAAAGTCCCAAATCGGTTGGCATTGCTCCATTATGAAAATTATTGATCTTAGTGAAACCGCGTATTTATGATACAAAGAAAGTGTAGATACAATGTGATCTTTGGATGATAAGCCTTCAGCTAAAGGCTAAAGTGTCGACACATCCTTAGCCTGAGATATCTCTAAATAGAATGGACACAATAAGATCTAGAGCATGACATTCACTAAACTCGTAATTTGAAACCAATTTCAAAGTATTCGCAGTTATTAATTTGCATATCTACAAGCATACAGTGAAACAGGGTCAGCATAAACAGGGCAGGCCATAGCAGAAAAGGTTTGAAGCCGATGCAACTTCTCCTAGTTACAGAGCCTCTCTTCACTTTGTCCGCTATATGATAAGTACATCTAGAAAAGCTAGCAAATTTATCAACTGGAAATCCAACATATCATTACATTTCCTCGAAGAGCTATTGAATCCTAATCCACATCCAAAACCATTAGCAACTCACAACGAGTGCAACATAAATGTCGGCCAAATCATGGGAATACATGTAAACAAAGAAAACTACTCTACTAAACGTAGTCAGCCTATGTGATAAAACAATATCACCAAAAGTTCAAACTAAGCATGTTACCAATAAAACTGTTGGCTAAGCCTACAAACAATCTTAATCATCCACTTCTACGTGCCTTCTTAGTATTAGGCCTTTACCAACAGGTGTGTGATTAAGTCGTTTCTCATCTTTTATCAGCTTGCAGGTTTGACAAAAAGGAAGTGCAAATTTGCTGCCTCCACTATCTAACAGATCTGTTAATTTTTGAATCATTCAAAACTTGAACAGGGCCAATTTATTGAAATAACACAATGAGAGCCTCGTAACTTGTGCCTCCATTTATAAGCTATCTTAACTAAGCCATTTCTTTTGGTAATCCAAATAACAAAAAAACATTCCATTTCTTTCCTTTAAAACAGAGATTTTCATAAATCTCGAGTAGTATTGGTGCACAAGAAGGATGGATCATGGCGCATGTGTCCGGATTATAGGGAGATCAACAAGCTCACTATTAAAGAGAAGTTCCCCATTCGTGCCATTGATGAATTACTGGATGAATTGCATCGATCAATTTACTTCACCAAGTTGGATCTTCATTCAGGATATCATCAAATCAGAATGAAGATTGAAGA
>APFE031737039.1:0-10214 GCA_000404065.3 Pinus taeda
AAGTTATAGTTTACTAAAAAGTAAGACGTGAAACCATAACAATGACGACAGAGAATATATAATAACATAGTCTTGCTCAAAGCATAGCTAGGAGTGCCTCTAAAATCATTAAAAATGGGAATGAAGGAATTAAAATATATGTTGAAGGCACTAAAAATGCTTCGCATTAAGAAAAATATGTTGAAGTTGTCTCAAATCCTCAAGGCGACAAGTTTGTGAGTAGAATGACTACAAAAAAGGAAGATGGGAAGGTAGTGAGGATATAGAAGTAGTAGATGGTCGTGGTAGTTTCCAGTTCTGCAATGGTGGAAGAACTTGATACCTTGGGCAAAAACTATGTCGAAATTCCATTAAAAGTTGTCAAATTGAAGGAAATCAATGGCTCAGGTAGAGTGGGGATCGAGGAAACCCCACTACACTCCTTGCTTGCATGCCAGCTTGAGACCCTATGCCAAATTCACACACTTATTATCAAATCTTTGTCAAGCTTCTCTTTGGGCATTCACTACTCGTTGGGGTCTATTTCTCATATATGGTAATTTTCCTTGGAGATTCGAGTGAGTATTACCTATGTCATGCGATGTCTGTTTTTTGAAGGTAAGCAATTAAATGATGATTCGCCTCTCTCAACCTATAACATTGGTAAATATGCCACTATTTTTATGGCTCTTCACTTACGAGTGAGGATCGGGGTAAGCCTTCCTCCTCTCGGGATTTTTCTTATAAATATGATGCCAATGCTTAGCGCCCCCCAAGGCAAATCAACCATAGGTGGTTCCTGGGCCATTTTTGGTTGAAAAATATGAGAAAATTCTATCCCTAGAAATCTCTCACCTTGATCTAAAGGATATATGTCAACTTTATTCAAAGTCATCCATAATTTGTCATTTTAATGGTTTCTGTCCCCACACGATCGATATTTACCAATTGATACATTCTTTATGGAACAAGAATTGCAAGGTTATTTTATTCTCAAAAGGCTTTTTCATTGTTTTATTTGAGGAATCGAAAGATCACAAGAGATATTTATCTAAAGGGCCCTGGTTTTGGGGTAATCCCATACTATTCACAACCCCTTGATTTCTATATTTTCACCTTTCCACAATTGTTATTAATGAGCTACCAATATGGGTATGACTTCCTAATCCGCCTGCTCACTTGTGGCACTACTCAATCTTTTAGGGAATTGGAGACTCCCCAGGTCATTTCCTTACTATTGATGCCTATCATGGGCCGCTTGGAGTATACACCTATGGAAAAGTTTGTGTCGAAATCGATATCAGTAAAGGACTGCCAGATCAAATCAATTTAAAATAGATGATTTTCACTAGACTCGAGCTTTGGATTATGAGAACGCTGCTTTTTGTTGTTTCTTTTGTCATCAAACATGCCATTTACAAAATTCTTGCCCAATATTCAAATCGCAACAGAAGGGAACATCCAAAATTCTAGATCTAAAAGTTGGAAGCCCTACAACCATCCTCATATGGAGAGAAAGGCCTCTTGTTCTTCCGACACAGATGATGAAGGATCTGATGAAAAAATCCATTTGGGGGACAAGGTACAGCCCTAAGGTCTTCAAACATATCCTAAGGCTCCTACTGTGAACCATGCTCCTTTGGAAATCACATAGATAATGAGTAATACTACTTCTTAAGGTGTATTGAAATGAGCTCATGAGTCGGCTTCTTTAGACTCTGATAAGGAATCTCCTTCAGTGCACAATGATAGTCTACATATAGCTTTGATAAACCCACCTTCAAAAGGTTGGGTCAAGGTTTCAAAAAAGAAAGAAAAGAAAGGTCGCCTTGAGCATTAGCCCTAATTTGGGCAATTCTCCTTTGTAAATGTTTCTTATATTCCTCTATGTCTTCCTTGTTATTCCTAGTATCATACATCACAGCTTTATTACTGTCAGTATGTGATGTAATTCATTTATGACAATATAACTTTTTAGGATTACAAAAAAATGTTATAGTTTAATATTTTTATTTTATTTTATTCATAGTCACGTAGTTATTAAACAATATTTCTCATTGTCATGTCACTCATGGGGAATTGAACTTCAACGAGGGAGATAACAACAATTCTACTCAACCACTTGAGATAACCCCAATTTTATATATACAGTGAAAATTGTTTCTCTTATTTATTATCCTAATACTTTTTTATACATAACTCCAACTTTATATATACAATTAAAATTGTTTCTCTTATTTATTATCCTAATACTTTTTTATACAATCATTAGCTTGAACTTTAAAATTTCTCATTATCTAGAGTTAACTTAACCAATAGTCAAATAACAAATTTTACCCACTATAAAGTTATTGAAATGGAGAGCTCCTCAATGAACCAAAAGTCATTGAAATGGAGAGTCTCCTTAATGAACCAAGTATATTGTAACAATTAATAATTATTATATTATTCTATATATTTTAAAATGCTCATAGTTGATATAATTCTTGCAATTCATGTTAAGATAGAACTCTTGTAACTACCATAGAAATAGATGTAGATGTATGAGTATTGTAAATGTAAGTATGTAGTTGAATTTCTTGTTCATATATTTTTATTATTAGAATAATAATTAATATTAGTCAAATAAATTAAATTGGTTGATAAATACTAAATAAATAATAATTATTATTATTATTTTAAAATTTTGTTTAGATAACAAATTTATAATTCGATAAAAATTTTAAAATTCTTTATTTTCATAAAAAAATGATGAAATGATAATGAACCCATCATTCCTGTTTACTTTAAATAATTTTAAACATAATCAATAAAATAATCCCATTTCATAAAATCTATAATGTTATTTGTTATTTATAATAAGTATTATAATTTAACTATTATCTTAAATTAATTAATAAATTAAATAAATAATTTTTTCATAATAAACCTAAAATAAATAAATTTAAAAAATCATAAATTAATATAACCGAGATAACAAGAATATATTTAATATTTTTATTTTCTCAATATAAAATTAAAATTTCTAATTAAATGAACAATTATGCTACTATGTTTCTAGATTCCACGAGCGTGATAATACATCCCATCCTTCCTAGGGCATGATAGTACAGGCCATCCTTCTATCTTAACTGAAAACACTTGAGTGAAATCCCAGTCATCATCTTATTGATATATTTGCCATGAAGAAGGTGGGGCAATGGCTGACAGCAGAGCTGCACATGTAGCCTCACTGTGTCTGCTCAAAGCCAAAAATTTCTCGATCTGAATCGACAGGCTAGAAAGAGTGAAACTTTTAATTGTAAACCTAAATCAGATGTTGAATCATGAAAATATTTAAAAAATAATGGCACTTTCATTTTTCGATATGATATGTTCGAGTCTGGAAAATAATGATTGAGTGGAGAGATTTATTTTACAGTGCAGTATGATGTGTAACGTTGTCAGTTTGTCATGAAAATTGAAAAATTTTTAATTTATGTCAACCAAAATAAAAATTTTAAAATTTTAAAAATAAAAAAATATTAAATAAATAAATATGAATAAAAAAAATTGCAATGGTGAAAAAATCGGATCAGTCCTCAGCTCATATTAGATCTGTGTTAAGATGAAAATCTATATCAGCTGAATTGAAAAATGTTATAATATAATATATTATTTTTCAATTTATATAATATTTTAAATAATATTATAATAAATATTATAAAGAATTAAAAAAATATTTAACATAATCCATGGTATATTTTATTATAATAAGAAAATTAGATTAGAATAATAGAGAAATTCTCATAAATCATTTCAAAATATAAAACTTATCAATATTTTAACTATTTTAAGTTTTGGAAATTTGGTAGGAAATTTTGTAAAACAATTTTTAATTATATTCTATTTTTCGTTATTTAAAATTATTTTTGAAAGAACATGATGATTAATGTCCAATAAGATGATTCCCCTTGTCGACTAAAACGAACCCCAAACTCTTATCACACTTGAAGAAAAAGAAAAAAAGAAATTGTGATTCGTCCTAAATATTTCTAACACTTAAGTATATAAAATTTACAATTAAACTTATAATTCCAACAAATTTCTACCCAATCAACAATTTAACTAATTATATATATATATATATAAAAATTACCTCCAACCTTAAAATTAAATTAAGTTATATTAAAATTGTTATATGTGGTGAAATTGTACATTAGACTACATGCATGTGTCCCCCAAGATTGAAGTAGATATCTTTAATGAATGTTATTAACTAAATTGCATCGACTTGTCTCGACAAACTTCATAATCGTTGGCCCATCATTATGTCTGTCGTGGGGTTGTGTTACGTTCTTTTCTAAGTTGAATTTGGTGCACAGAGTTAAAGCTTACCTACTTGTTTTAGTTGGTCAACTGTACCCATTTACACTAGCTATTTCTCGCTGTTGTTTGGGTAGCTAAGTGTGCCCATTTGCACCGAGTTGATGAGTTGCCAATTGTTCTTTCCCATTTTGCTCGTACAGGAAAGGGATTGTACAAGATTCCTTGTAAAACATGTTATAATTTATTTGTTTTTTATTTTCACATTTTGTTCATACATAAAGGGATAGCTTGCTTTTATATATATATATATGTAAACAAACGTGTATATATGAATTATAATTTAGTTGTATGCTGATTCATTATGCTTATTTAAGAAAATCCACATCACATAGAATGACTTGTTGGTGATGTTTAAAGGGGCATGTTTTATCTGAGTTTTGGACCATTACACAGAGATTACACAAAGAAAACTTATCATAATGTAGTTGTTTGTCTCGTTGTAGGTTGATTCATCACAACTATTCAAGTGGTGGTAAGCAAGGAGCATGCTTTCACCCCTGATAGGTACCTTTGAGTTTTGGACCATTACACTATTAAACTCCTAACCAAACAAAATTATTTTAAGACATAACTCCAAAAACCCATATAATTTTATAATTTAAAATTATATTTGTAAATAAAATATAAATTCACTATTTTTATTTCTAATTTTTTATATTAATAATCCAATTTCAATAATTATAATTACAAAATATTTTATATTAATTTAAGAAAAACATACTTACTCTGAGAACATTTCAATCATATAACAATTTAACAATTTAATTCTTTAATCCATTATTCTTTGATTTTCACAAAACATCTTAATTATATAAATCAAAATGATTTTCTATCCCTCTAAACATTAAATTGACCTTTTCAATTAACTTTTATTTTTCATCTTTGACAAGAGAGGATAGCAACAAAATTATTTGCTTTGACTTTATTTTTCATTGTACATGAAAAACATCAACAAGAATGTGTTGTCCTTTGATTGATAAGCTGTGAAGAAATTTTTTAGATATCTATGGTTACATTGACACACCAATGGCCTTCTCCTCCTTTAGAACATCAAATGGATATATTAAAAACCATTGTATTCCTGATTGATGGTTTAAAGGGCATTTTCTTTCTTATTAATGGTTTATTTATTTGAGGTAAATTGTGCAGTAGATATTTGAAAAAACCCAATTTTTTTTTTTTAATTATTAAGAGTTTAAAGATGTTTTTATAATTAAAAATAAATATTGATATTAAAGGGGATTAAAAATTTAAAAAGTGCATAATTATGATTATGGTTTTAAAATATTAATAAATAATAATTTAAATAACGGAAACTTGATCTAGGTGGTTCCAGGTGGACACACAGGACAAAGAGGACTCAGAGAAATTCAAAAATTAAAGTTATCATAACGCTTTCGAACTATGGCCAGAGCATAGATCTTGTCGTCCTGATCGCAGCAGTGTGAACGGTTCATCAATCTGAGTCCGTACGCGAAAGTTAGAAGCAATCAAAGTTCGGTTGACTTTTTGGTGACTGAGCAAGTTAACAAAGCCACAATTTGGCCTTTTCCAGCGGACGGAATCTAGTCAACTCTGGCCAGATTCTGGGCAAAATTGTTGCCTGGTTAAGTTGTCTCCTTCGGCCTAAAAATTCGAATTTCTGAACAACATTCGTTTATTAATAATTTATTTTTTTTAAAAAGGGTGGTGGTGGGCTACCACCCCCACCACCTACACCTTAACCATAACCCCCTAGATTTGCCTTTGGAGTTGCAGATTTCCCGTCCACCCATGGAGCAGAATCTTTGAGGAATCTAGGGGAATTTAAAAGATTCTGTGAGCCCCAGATTCTCAACTTCTCAGAATTCAAAAATTGGACAGTCGATTTTGCACTATTTGACGTCACAAATCTGATGGTGTGTTCATATTTCTCATTCTCTCATTCTATTCTTCAGCCACTTTTCTAAGTAGAATGCAGGTGTCAACATCCATGTGCGAGCAATCATGCGATTGATGTCGTGATATCGATGGTCCGCATAGCTTCAGCAGTTTGATATCGGCTTCTTCAGATGGCCCTTGGTTGTGAGGTATATGATGTGTTCATGTACTTCTTCTTTATGCATTGTGCTGCATAGATCCTTGTTGATGTTTGACGTGGGGTCTTGTTTCTTACTCATTTTTATGATTCCTGCTTGATGTGATGCAGAATCACCTATGTGATGTACTTGTTGTCATGATTCATCATGTTGTATTTTGAAATCCCTTTGTTGTATGTTCATGGGATAATCATGTGTCGCCATGCATGTTTGCTTTGAGATCCCTTTTATGCCATGTTGGCGGGATACTCATCATGCATGAGTTTTATGTCATACTGATAGGAGTCTTTTGATTGAGATTTCTTGTAGCAGAACATCTCTTAGAGCCACTCCTACATGAGGGCATTTTTCCTTGTATGATATCGCCATCACCTCTATGTACATCACCACTATTGACAACACTTAATGCATCAGCCTACACCATCTTGACACCAGGGCTCGGAGACGTATTCCATCCTAGATGAACTTTGTTATCAACGTCTTATGTTTTTATGTTGCTGATGATTGTCATGTTCCTCTTCTTTACAACATGCAGATGTATTCATTAATGTTCTTTTAAAAATGCAATTTAACACATCACGAAAGTAAAAGGTCTTGGAAGGGTCCTTCGTCACACTCTGACCTGGATCAAGTGGTATCAGAGCGGTCTTTGTGTGGATGTGAATTGAAAGTGTGAACAATGGAACGTGCAATAATAGAGGATGAAAAAGCAACGTACGAGACCATGTTCAAAATTTCCAAACGAGTGGAAATAATGTATGAAACTCTACAGAAAGAGACAGAGGAAAAGGAGCGATTTCAACTTCAGTTGCAAGCCACAGAAGAGGCCATAGAAGAACTAAAGCAAAACAAACATAATCTTCAACCAAAGAACACTGAATTGAAGATGCGTCTGCATGAAAAGAAAGTGGAGAAACATAGTTTTCTACGACAACTGCAAGCAAAGGACGAGGCCTTGGAAAAGCTGCTACCTGACCCATGTGAGGTAAAAAGTAGTTCTCCAAATTCATGTATATTTCCTGATGATGATTTCGCTGTTTTTGAAAATCATACCACAGGAATTGGCTCCAAACTGTTGAAGAAAATGGGGTATGAAGGAAAAGGCTTGGATGTTAATGGCCAAGGCATTGTCAACCCCATCAAAGTAGAGGAATTACCGTGTCGAACGAGAGTTGGGTATGTTAGAAAGGAAGTTGGGGAATGCGCCACGACAGTTAGCGAACCACCAACAACAGATGATGAGAAGCCCTCATTAGTTCTTTCCAAGCCAAAAGAGGAGGTAAAAGATGTTGATTTCCTTTCAGTTTCATCGTCACATAGTGTGAGTTCTGTTGGAGATTTGGAGATCCCAATTATAGGGACAAACATGAGGCTCCTTACAAGGATGAGGCACGAGGAGGAAGAAGAACTTGTTGTTAATAACCAAGGCATAACTCAACCTTTGGAGGTTGTGCATGAACATCGATTTGTAGGCTCGAGATACACTAAAGAAGAGTGCTCGAAGGTGTCAGAGTTGTTCGAGACATCGTTGAAATCGTCGAGGAAAGAGAATGATGGGAACACATCCCGATCATCCCACGGCAGTGCCCATTGGAGGGAGAGAGCTGAGGCAAGCTCTCATCACCATACTGACATCAGAGACAACAAGGGAAGTTATAACCACTTTTGATCTTCAAATTTTCATTTCGATTATGATCATGTTGATAATAATGAATGTAAAACATGGCATCGAAAAACACACACCTTTTGTGGATTACTTACCCATACGTTTTCTAAGTGTTGGAAAAGAATGGCAGAACACAAAAGGATGAGGTGTGAAAGACCCTCTCAACAACATGAAAAGAAATAGGTTAAGCAAATCTGGAGGAAGAAGATGTATTGTAGTCATTGTGACAAAAATGGCTAGCAGAGAGCCACATGTCGGAGGCTCCATCCAGAGCAGCGCCTTAAAGAGAAAATGTCGGTGCATGAAATATGTGAAACATTGTTTGACAAGCAAAACCGCCACAAGGAGGTGACCCATTCACATTGATAAGTGAAAAATGGTTTCTAGATATGTTGCCGTTTCATGGTCATGCTTTTGTAAATCATTTGTTGCATTTTAAAATGTAAAAGTGATGATGTGTTTTCCATCACTTGTTCAGAAACAGTGATGTCTAGTCTTATTTGGCATCGAATGTTAAACTATGAAAGTGATGTTATGTTTCCATCACTTGTCAAAACAATAGTGTTTGGCCTTATGTTTGTAAATCATGTGTTGCAGTGATGATGTGTTTTCCATCACTTATTGAAGCAACAATGATAAGTTGGCCTTGTTGTCATAGCTGAGGTCTTGCATCCATTTTGATGTAAACTTGACCACCGAGTATGTGTTATAAACTCGTGGCAAGTGTGGGACGCTTGGGTCATTAGTAGGTCATGTCAGTCAAGCATGTAATTTGCGAAACAATGTACTACAGGTTGTAGAGGTAGCAGGTGTTGGCTCGTTGCCTAAGGCTCCGAAGAACAAAGGTGAAGGAGATGGTAGCGAGACCTTTCCAGGATGCTTGTGATGTAGACAAGGTACAGAGAAGTTGCAAATTATTTTTCATGCTTTTGGAAGACCAAAAGCTCCTCAGTGGGGAGGATTGATCTAGGTGGCTCCAGAGAGACACATAGGACAAAGAGGACTCAGGGAAACTCAAAAATAAAAGTGATCAAAATGCTTTCGAACTGGGGCTAGAGTGTAGATCTCGTCGTCCTGATCGCAGCAGTGTGAACGGTCGGTCAATCTGAGTCTGTATGCGAAAGTTAGAAGCAGTCAAAGTTCGGTTGAATTTTTGGTGACTAGGCAAGTTAAGGAAGCCACAATTTGGCCTCTTCTAGTGGATGGAATCCGGCCAAATTTGGTTGGATTCCAGGCAAAATTGTTGCTTGGTTAAGTTGTCTCCTCTGGCCTAAAAATTTGAATTTCTAAACAACATTCTTTTATTAATAAAGAAAATATATAAAAAAAAAGGGTGGTGGTGGGTCACCACCCCCGCCACCAACGCCTTAACCATAACACCATAGATTTTCCTTTGGAGTTGCAGATTTCCTGTCCACCCATGGAGCATAATCTTTGAGGAATCCAGGGGGAATCTAAAATATTCCTTAAGCCCCAGATTCTCAACTTCTCAGAATTCAAAAATTGGACAGTCAATTTTGCACCATTCGACGTCACAAATCTGATGGTGCATTCATATTTATCATTCTATCATTCTATTCTTTAGCTTCTTTTCTAAGTGGAATGTAGGTGTCAATATCCATGTGCAAGCAATCATGCGATTGATGCCGTGAGATCGATGGTCCGAATAGCTTCAGCAGTTTGACATCTGCTTCTTCAGATGGCCCTTGGTTATGAGGTATATGCTATGTTCATGTACTTCTTCTTTATGCATTGTGCTGCACAGATCCTTGTTGATGTTTGATGTTGGGTCTTGTTTCTTACTCATTTTTATGATTCCTGCTTGATGTGATGCAAAATCGCCTATGTGATGTACTTGTTGTCGTGATTCGTCATGTTGTGCTTTGAGATCCCTTTGTTGTATGTTGATGGGATACTCATGTGTCGCCATGCATATTTGCTTTGAGATCCCTTTTATGCCATGTTGGTGGGATACTCATCATGCATGAGTTTTATGTCATACTGATAAGAGTCTTTTGATTGAGATTTCTTGTAGCGGAACATCTCATAGAGCCACTCCTGCATGAGGGCATTTTTCCTCGTATGATATCAACGTCACCTCTATGTACATCACCACTATTGAC
>APFE031737042.1:0-19640 GCA_000404065.3 Pinus taeda
ATTATTATTGTTATGTCGGCTCTGATTATATTATGACCCCTTAGACTCCTATATATAGAAAGGAGGTCTTGTCATTTGTATCATCCAAGAATTGTTCATTTGTGTAATTTAAAGAAGGTTGCCCCCTCGAAGAGGCTAAATTCTAAGGCGTTGATCTATTTTTTCTATCTTTTTGTGAGTTGGTTTCTTAACAATACATCACAAACTTCAAAGGGAGCAATGTCGCACAATACCTCATCCGTGAAGGGCTTGATGTTGTATGGAAGGCGACACGGCTAACTCATGCAAAGATCCCGTCCTTGGTGAAGCCACACGATGGTGTACGGTTGTGAATGTGTTGTGGTCGGTAAGCCCAGTCGCTTCACGACCTCTGCCGAAATGAGGTTCTTTTGGCTCCCGCTGTCAACAACGAACTGCAGCGGGGAGCCCTTTACCCACATTTGGTAGTGGAAGAGACACTCTTCCTCCTCTGGATCTTCGGACTCCTCCTTCTGGATCTCCGTGGTGGCAACGGTGGCGTTGGGCTCCGCATTGATAATCTGCTTCCCTTTGTCATTCCCCTTGTCGGGTTTTGACTCAGAGTTGGAACATGCATCTGATTCTGAAATCTTTAGCTTGGCCACTAGTGACTGCTTGGCCCGACACTCATTTGTGTTATGAGTGGAGCTCTTATGGAACTCACACCACTTTCCCATGTCCTTTTTTGGCTTCACAGCATTGTTCTTTGCTTGCAGCTTTGGTGGGTTGTCTTGGGTCACCCCGCCTTGGCTTTGTCCTTTGTTCTGCGATTTCGAGGCACCTTTCCCTTGCTTCGGATTCAAAGATCCAAAGTCTCGCTTATTCTGTTTAAACTTTTGCTCGACCTTGACAGCATATTAGTATGCCGTGCCGAGCGAGGAGATGTTCAGGAATTCTATTTCTTCCTGGATGTACTTGTGCAGGCAGCCGCGATATTTGAGTACAAAATGCTGCTCTGAATCCTTGATACCCAACTTTGTGCGAAAGGTATGGAAAATATTGTTAAACTTTGGCACGTCTTGGTCCCTTCCCTATCACAGCGTGGTCCACTTTATGTATTGATCCGCATAGCTTCCGACAGGGTAGTACTGCTCCTTGATGGCATCCCGGAATGAATTCCAAGTGGGTGCGGTTGAAAATAGTGAGCCTATACTTTCATCTTTTTGCTCGCAGTAGGTTTCCCACCAATCCTTGACGTGGGGGGCTGCTTTGAGAAGAGCGAAAATAATCTTTTCCTGACTAAAACAATCATGATCAAAAAAATAACCATCTAGCAGATTTAACCATTTATCGACGACATCTGCATCTATCTGACCCTCGAATATGGGGATTTCAAAATTCACTTGTACCTTAAACAGTGTGGCGTTTCCAAAGTAGCTATTGGAAGTCGATGCATCGCCCCTGGGTAGCCGTTGAAGGATCTGGGCAAAGTTGTCCATCATCGCATTCCTTTGTCGCTCGAGGGCTTCTTCGAGCAAGATTTTGATAGGATCTCCTGCCCCCTCATCTTTCTTTTCATCCGCCATGGGAGGCCATTGGGATTTGCGAGGCTAGTCTTACAAAGGTTCGACCAGTTCAAGCCCTAACTCCTTATATCCCAACCTCGTTGGGGACATGCAAAGAAAAACAGAGAAAAAGCAAACTGCTCTGATACCACTGATCTGGATTTAAACAGGAACTCAACAAATTACAGAGATAACTATAAACACAGAGATGCAGCGGAAACAATACTTCATTTCATTAATGTAAAACACTGAAATATGCTTACAAACAGAAATGGAAATAAACCAACTAGGGCGATGGTAGCTTATCTCTGATAAAAGATGTGGCGGCTACATGCCTCTGAACTGTGTTACAATGAGGCTCAAAGACCTATTTATTGTTGAGAAACAATGGAAAACCCTAAACATCCAAAAACCTAACCGTAGAAGATGAAACGCCAAACTGTGGGCACCGTTTGGGTAAATTGGCACATCAACTTCCCAGGGTCGTAACTTTGGCATACGATCTCCGTTTGATGCGCAAAATATCTCGTTAGAAAGATCTATCCGAGAACTACAACTTTGGAAAGAGAAACATCGGTCCATGGACCCATGTTGCTCCCAGTTTTCCCAAAAAACGTCGTTTAGGGCCTCAAAACGGCTCCGAAAGTTCAGGACCCAAAAAAGTGCTAAAAATAGTAAACTGTACTACAATTAAGGAAACTGAAAAACTGAAAGAAACAATGATGGGGATCCAAGTGAACTTGGCGGGTGGCCACCAATATCCACCTGGATCACTAGAGTATTGAGTCCAAAGAAGGGTGGAGAATGGAGAATGTGAACTAACTCTAGAGCAATCAACAAGATGACCATTCGTTACAGGTTTCCATTGCCACGGATGGATGATATGATGGATTGCTTGGGTGGAGCAACTTACTTCTCAAAAATTGACCTGAAAAGTGGTTATCATCAAATTCGGATCAGAGAAGGAGATGAGTGGAAGACAGCTTTCAAGACCAATGAAGGCTTGTATGAGTGGATGCCATTTGGATTGTCAAATGCACCCAGTACCTTTATGCAGCTAATGAATGAAGTCTTGAAGGGGTTCATTGGTAAGTTTGTCATTGTTTACTTGGATGACATTTTAATTTTCAGTCAAACTAAAGAAGAGCAGTTAAGACATTTGAAGTATGTTTTAGAGAGATTGTAGCAAGAAAAGCTATTGATTAACATGAAGAAGTGTTCTTTTATGAAGAGTGAACTTGTATACTTGGGTTTTGTCATTTCTACGGATGGCTTGAAAATGGATCCGGAAAAGATAGAGGCAATTGTAAACTGGCCTTCACCTAAGAATATTTTTGAGGTGAGAAGTTTTCATGGTTTAGCCAGCTTCTACAGAAAATTTATCAAGAATTTTAGTGGCATTTGTGCACCTATCATTGACAACATCAAGAAGAATAGGCAGTCATTTTATTGGACAGCAGCAACAGAAAGAAGAAACAAACAAAAAACAAAAAAAATCAACTATTGAAGAAGAAGATCACTGAGAAGTCGATGTTGAAGTTGCCAGACTTCAATCAGCCCTTTCAAGTGAGATGTGATGCTAGTGGGACAGCCATTGGAGTTGTACTGAGCCAAGAAGATAAGCCCATTGCATATTTCAGTGAAAAGTTAAATGAGTCAAAACAGAGATACTCTTCCTACGACAAAGAATTTTATGTAGTGGTTCAAGCTTTGAAGAATTGGAGGAATTACTTGATGCCTAACGAGTTTGTTCTATACATGGATAATTCTACCTTACAATACATTATGCAGCAACATAAGTTAAATCATAAACATGCAAAGTGGGTGGAGTTCCTTCAAAGTTTCACTTTTGTTTTGAAGCACATTAGTGGGAAGGCAAATAAGGTTGCCGATGCCTTGAGTAGGAGATGCTTAATCATGCAAGAAAGTCAAATACAAATTTTAGGCTTTGATTATCTGAAGGACTTATATGACATTGATGCTAATTTTAAATAAGCTTTTGCAGCGTGTAAAAATCCAGTCAATACGGACAGCAATCCATGGAAAGAGTTTATGTTGCAGGATGGGCTATTGTTCAAGAACAATCAGCTATGTATTCCCAATTGCTCAATGCGGGAAAACTTGGTCCAAGAAAAGAATAATGGCGGGTTGGCTGGACACTTCGGTGTTGAAAAAACACTTGGGCAGCTGAGTCACTTCTATTTTTGGCCTAAGATGAACGCAGATGTACAAAGGTACGTGAGTAAGTGTAGGGTATCTCAACATGCGAAAGGGAGAAGTCAGAATACTAGACTATACATGCCATTACCCATTCCCAACAGACCTTGGGATTCGATGAGTATGGACTTTGTTATGGGTTTACCGAGAACTCAACGAGGTAATGATTCAATCCTTGTAGTTGTGGATATATTTACTAAGATGGCTCATTTTATTTCGTGTTTCAAAACTAGTGATGCTACCCATGTGGCTAATTTGTTTTTTGATGAGATTGTTCAGTTGCATGATTTGCCAAAAATTATAATCTCTGACAGGGACACAAGATTCACCGGACATTTCTAGAGAACCTTGTGAAAGAAACGTGGCACTAAGCTAAATTTTAGCTCAACCTATCATCCACAGTTTGATGGGCAAACAAAGGTTGTATACAAGAGTTTGGGTAATTTGTTGAGGAGTTTAGTAGGTGACTGACCAAAGCAATGGGATCATGTGCTAGCCCAGGCTGAGTTTGCATATAATGACTCACCAAATAGGAGCACGAGAAAGAGTCCATTTCAAATCTTGTATGGCATGCATCCGAGGGGAATTTGTGAGCTAAGAGACTTGGGAAAGCTTGACCATAGAAGTGTTGTACGGCATGCATCCGAGGGGAATTTGTGAGCTAAGAGACTTGGGAAAGCTTGAGCATAGAAGTGTTGCTGGAGAGGATTTTGCAACAGCCATGAGTGAGATGCACGAGCAAGTAAAACAAAGATTACAAGATACAAGCAACGAGCAAATGTACACAGGAAAGAGGTAAACTTTGAAGTGGGAGATATGGTCCTAGCTCACCTAAGAAAAGAGAGGTTTCCCAGGGGAGAATATAACAAATTGAAAATGAAGAAGATAGGACCTTGTAAGGTCCTCCACAAGTTTTCAGCGAATGCTTATGAGCTGAAGTTACCTCCAGAAATTGGCATTTCACCCTTTTGAACGTAGCAGATTTGTATCCCTACATAGTTGGTGATGCGAATCAAGCTTCTGGGAATCTTGACCAGGATGAAGGAAAGGAACAACAATGACTGAAGCAAATGCCTGTGGCAAAGAGTTTAGAGGCTGAAAAGATTTTGGATACACATGTTGCCAAGGAGACCAGAAGGAAAGAATACTTGGAATATCTTGTGAAGTGGAAAGACCGTCTGATGGAGGATTCTACTTGGATGGATGAAGCAGCACTACAAAAAGCAGGTCATTCTATAGAAGATCTTATGAGCAGGAGCTCATAAAATCTTCTTTCTTGGGGAGTCTGATGCAGGTGCATTAGGCCGAGTACATAAAAATGATAAGTTATTAAAGTCAAACCAAGAGCCTAGCAATATGATGGATTGATCACATGTCAAGGCTAGAACATTTTAGAGTTTATTTTTGAAAAAAAATGATATTCAGTTAAGATTAGTTAAGAATATCTAGTTAAAAGAAACGATTTTATAGTTAGTAGGTAGTTATGGCTAAAGGGAAATTGGTACACATCCATGAACTCATTTCTTGGACAATGGATTTTTTGTTTTAAAGGAGAGAGGAGGAACATCTTTGGGTGCTGGAAATTTTGGTGTGAGATTGAAGTTAATTGAACAGCATTTCTTAGACCAGTGGTTTTTTGTATTAGCAAATCGAATTTGTAAGTGTGTGTGAGACAGTCATTTTCATATGTATTTGTGATGTTTATGTAATATTAATATCTAGAGATTGAAATTGATTTGGTCTTTAAATTGTTGTGTTGGATAAGGAATTCTTGCACTATATTTTCTCTGTTTTTTACATTTAAATGAGAACCTGGAGAATCATATTTCAGTTAATATTTTAATCCAGTACTTTTTCATCCAAGATTGTGTATTGGAAAGAGTCATTTTACATTTCAAATTCGAGAATACAGAGCACTCTGTATCAAGCAAACAGAAGAAAGAAAATTCGTAAAGGAAAACCATCACCAATTTTGCGGGTCAATTTCTGATCAAAGGAAGACGAATTTCGAAATTCTGGCATCTGGGTTTTGTGCAGAGCAAGGTCTATTTGGTAACACGAGCGATTTCCCAATAATATCATTTGTTTGGGAGTTACGAAGGGATCTTTAAATTGTGTTTTTACAAACTGCGTGGCTGAAAAATAAATAAATAAATAAAATGTTGTTCCTCCTGCAACAACACTGTAGTTTGTTGTGAGAGTCTGTAACAGCACTATTGTCTGCTGAGAGAGCCTGTAACAGCACTATAGTTTGTTGTGGGAGTCTGTAACAACATTGTAGTTTGTTGTGAGACTCTGTAACAGCACTGTAGTCTGCTGAGAGAACCTGTAACAGCACTGTAGTTTGTTGTGAGAGTCTGTAACAGCACTATAAATTGCTGAGAGAGCCTGTAACAGCACTGTAGTCTAATGAGAGAACCTGTAACAGCACTGTAGTTTGCTGTGAGAGTCTGTAACAGCACTGTAGTTTGCTGAGAGAGCCTGTATCAGCACTGTAGTTTTCTGCGAGAGAAAATATTTGTTGTTCATCCTGTAATAGCACTGTGGTTTGCTGAGCTAGCAGCCATCAGCTCACATAAGGAGTATAAGATTGCTAACTAAGAAGCAAGAAGAAATGTTGACTAGTCCAGGAAGGAAGCAATGAAGAAGTGCTCTCACAAGGAGCATAAGGTGGTCGACCAATCTATCCAAGAAGAAGCAAATGAAGAAAGAGATCAAACATGTGAAGAACACCATGATCACAAAAAATCACTATCTAATAAAGAACCATTGAAGATATCTCCCAAAAGAAGGCAGGACAACTCTGACAAAGATCATAGGACACTTGACACCTATGAAGGCCTTGGAGATATGAAAGGTGCATATAATTGATTCTACTATACAAAGAGGTCGTAATGAAGAAACCATCCAGCAAAAACAATGTTGAAGCAATATCAGGATGAAGTCATGAAGGGCTACTAAATCAAAGTATGGGAACAAGCAAGTTCAACAAAGCATCCATGAGAAGAATATTCTAAAGCATTGACAAGATGACAAGGAATAACCAGACGACAAGAGAACCTGATAAATGACAAGAAGGCCACTTTCCACGAAGGACGCAATGGCGTGACAAACCAGGAAGGAACTCAATCTAAATTAAACAGTAAAGAACTCAATCACAATTAAACAGTTAAGAAATCATAACTAATTAATTTACCTAGGTTGCTGGAATAGAAATTTTAATAAAGACAAACTCTTCACCCCAAAAGGAAAGCTTCACATTTTAAGAGTAAAGCATACAACATGGCATTTCCAGGATAGTCCTAATCTTCCACTTGGTCACACCATTCTACTATGGAGTATAAGGAACAGTTTGTCACCGAGAGATGCCATAAGAGTGAAGAAACTAACGGGAGGCATTATCAATGTATTCTCCTCACCCATGAAACCAAACACACCTGATCTTTTGCATACATTGAGCTTCATCAAGACAATGTTAAATTTTCCAAAGGCCTAGGTGACGATTGTCCTATGTTTCTCTTAATTAAATAAATCAGATCTGATCTTATTATCCCTGCAGCAGCAGTGGATATACATATTCCATTTTCACTTGACTTGCTATTAATCAGCAGTTTGACCAAAAATTACGCCCGAAAGTATAATGTTAACATTATAAAACCAAAAAGTCGACCCCTGCAACCTGCGAAGCCCCTGCACGTGCGATTCTATCCATTGTCGCCTGCATCTTCCTTTGAATTGGTCCTCAGCTGCTCGGATGGCCCCTCCGGAGGCTCCACCGGAGGAGGCAACTCAACAGCAAGCTTTCTCGGCACTAATAAAATCATTACCGCCTCAGCGAGCTTGCCCATCGATTTCCAAATTCGTTAAAAAAATTGAGGGGTTACAGGAAGTAGCTCTCCCTCCTACTTTGCTTAGAATGGTTGCTCTTGCTCTGGCTGAAAAAGGACTTAGAGGGCAATTTACAGGACTATGGCCCTCACCAAAAATTGTTCAGAGGTGGGTGGAAAGGAACTGGTTAGACAAAATCCAAGGGAAAATTGCTATCAAATTTTGTGGGAAGGGTTATTTCACTTTTCATTTTGAGACAAAGGAAGACAAGGATTTGATATTCCGCAATGGGCCTTACTTCATGGACTCCAGAGGTTTGTACTTAAACAAATGGACGTCGGACTTCGATCCGGAGCTAGATATACCTAATGCGGTTCCTGTTTCGGTTCGTCTCCCTCACCTCCCATTGCATTGCTGGGGAGACGAGTCAGTGCGTGCCATTGGAAATGCGGTCGGAAAATATATAGATCAGAGCGAGCCAAGAGACAATATGCAAGCATGTGCCCGTATTTGCGTTGAAGTAGATCCATAAGCCATTAAGCTCAAAGTTGACGACTAGTCGCACATTCAACAACTCGACTATGAGCAGATCCCCTTCAAGTGTAAGGTATGTCATGAGTATGGTCATTTTTCTAATCGATGTACTAAGCTTTCTAATGTTGATAATAATCCGCAAGAAGAGCAATGGGAAACGGTCAAAAGGAAAAAAACTGCCCCTAGCCACAAAATATCCAATGAAGCTGGTCCTTCCACTCAACCCCCTCCCATCTCTCATACTCCTTCCCCTTCGCCCTCGTCCCCTCTCCCTTCCTCCTCTCATCTGCCTCACTCTTCTGACTATCAGTTGAACCCTCATCCTTCTTCTCCCTCATCCAACCCCTTTCACATTCTCTCCCTTCCTGAAGAGTCCCCTGCCCCTTTGAACCTTTCTGAGCCCCCCTTCTTCCCCCCATTCCATAATCATTCCCTCCCACCAACCATCTGACTCTCTCCCTCCTAGAATCACTCGAAGCAATTCCAAGGATCAGGGATCCTCTCTAGATGGTCAAAAGAAGCCAGGAAGAAAGTCTTCCAAACAACACAAGGATGAGAACGCGCAAAAAGACAGCGCTAGGACTCCAAAATCCTAAAGAATCTTACATACAGGGATCAATAGATAAAGAAGCAGCAAGCAAAGATAAGGGAGGGAGAGCAACTCCTCGAATCACAGTTTTGAAATGATTAAAATGCTTTCATGGAACAGCAGGGGACTTGGGCACCCCTCTAAAATCAACGCCCTAAAGGACCTTATAATTCAAGAGCATCCATCCATTATCTTACTGCAAGAAACAAAACTGAGAGAATCAAAAATTAACAAGATCATTGAACGTCATAAGCGTTATAAAGGTTGTACATGTGAAGCCAGAGGAGCCTCAGGTGGGATTACTACTATTTGGAGCCAGGAAGAGTGGAGCAGCGAAACTGAAGCAATAGAACAGCATTGGATAAAGACAGTGCTGAGGAATAATATGAGTAAACAGCAGTTTGTGATTTTCAATGTCTACGCCCCTAACCATTATTAGGGATAAAGAAGTCTGCTGGGACACACTCAGTAAGAACATAATGGAAGAAGACAGCAATAACATCATCTTGGGGGCGATTTAAATTTAATTTTACACGCCAATGGAAAGCGAGGGGGAAGCTTTACGCCAGATCCATTTAGAAGCCAGCTGGAAATAATAATGCAGAATGGTGAATTGATAGACATCATTCCAAAAAACCGAAAATATACCTGGAGTAATCGCAGGTTGGGTAGCAACAATATAATGGAAAGACTGGGTCGGTTCCTGGTTAACATCTCTCTCCTCTCCACTTACTCAATCGCCAACGCCACCATACTGCCCTTTGCGGCCTCAGATCACTATCCAATCACCTTATCTATGAATACGTATTGTCCTCTTGGACCTCTTCCATTCAAATTCAGTCAAATTTGGAGAGATTATCAAACAGCCAGAAGTTTGATCCAGCAAACCTGGAGTCAGCATGTGGAAGGATCTCCAGGCTTTATATGGGAGAATAAATTAAAAAAATGTGAAAAAAGCGCTCAAAACTTGGGCAAAAACGCAATACAATGAGCCAGAGGGGAAAAAAGAGAGGTGAAAGCCAAAATTGAAGAATTTCAATGTGCTATAGACAATCAAGAATACCACCAGGATGAAAAGATTCAAGAGGAAGACCTTTACAATCAGTTATACAAAATCAAAAGAGAGGAGGAAGAAAAGTGGCGTATTAAATCTAGGCAAACTTGGCTGAAAAATGGAGACAAAAATACCTCCTTCTTTCACAAACAAGCCACTGCTCGGCAAATCAAAAACAACATATCAGCCATCACAGACAATGTGGGGATCCAACACTCTGACCAAACAGTTATTAAAGGGACTGCCTCAGACCACTTCAAGGAGCTATTAACTGAAACAGGGGAGGAAGAACTATTTGATAACCTCCTGCAACAATTGCCAACCAAAATTACAGCAGATATACATCAAAAATTGATAGAAGAGATAAAAGAGGAAGAAATTAAGGAAGCCATTTGGTGCCTTCAGCCCAGCAAGGCCCCCGGTCCGGACGGCTTCTCAATATGCTTTTATAGAGAATATTGGGATTTGATAAAAAAGGATCTCACAAAATACTTCAAATGGATTCAAAGGAAAGGCAAAATAGGAGGCTATACAAATGCAACATATCTGGCCCTCATTCCAAAAGAGAACCGGCCCTCTAACTTTTCCCGCTTCATGCCAATATCATTATGTAATTCATCCTATAAAATTTTTACCAAAATCCTTGCTACCCGCCTCAAGCCCCTCCTCTCGATGCTAATTTATGAAAACCAAGGAGGCTTTATGGCCAACAGGCAAATCTCAGATTCCATTCTCTTGGTTCAGGAAGCCATTCACTCTAGCTATTCCAGGAATGAAAAGGGTTTTATTCTTAAATTGGATCTTGCCAACGCCTTTGACAGGGTAAGGCATTCTTTTCTTTTTGCAGTTCTTCAGAAAATGGGCTTCTCTCCCCTCTTTCTTGATATTATAAGAGCCTGTATTTTTGGTCCTTGGATTGCTCCCCTTATCAATGGTAGACCTAGACCTTCCTTCCGATCCACAAGAGGATTAAGACAAGGTTGCCCCTTATCTCCTTACCTTTTTCTCCTAATGGCAGAGTCATTCAGTTGTGCGCTTGATCACAAGAGGCAAGCTGGTCTCATTACAGGAATTAAATTTGAAGATGGAGTAAAAAACATTAAACACTCCCAATTTGCTAACGACACTCTGTTGCTGGGTGGGGCGACCACAATCATTGCTCGAAGATTCAAATCCTTGCTTGATCAATTTATGAGATGTTCAGGAGGTCAGATAAATCATCTCAAAAGTTGTGTTTACGGATGGAATGCTTCAGCTCAAACGATTCAAAGCATTGCCAGCATTTTTGGTGTTCCATGCAAGTTAAATTGGGATTATTTCAGCTACCTGTGAATGTCGGTGAGTATAGGGAATGCAAGGGCAGACATCTGGGATTTAACCTTAGATAAAATGAAAAAGAAAATCCAGAAGTGGGGAACTTCTTGGCTCAATCCAGCAGGGTGACTTGTGCTTCTCAAATCGGGCCTCTCCTCTCTTCCGCTTTATCAGTTCTCCCTGGTTCAAGCCCTAGCCTCCTTTCTTTGCAAAATGGACAATGTTCTCAGATTCTTCCTTTGGCAGGGAGGGAAAAATGAGAGGAAAAAAATTTAATTTGGTTGGATGGAAACAAGTCATCCAAAAACAAGAGAAAGGAGGCTTGGGCATTAGATCACCATCTCTCATGAATTTAGCCCTTGGAGGAAAGCTGATATGGAGATTCATGGAAAATCAACCAGCCTGGTGAAAAAATGTCTTGGAGGCAAAATACCTCAGCCAGCCAAGACAGCTTCTAATAGCGAATGAGATTCCCAATAGGAACTGCACGAAGATCTGGAAATTATGTAAAAAAGTCATCCCATTAATGGTGCAAAACATATCCAAGGTTCCCAAAGGAAGTAAGAAAGTCAACATTGGCGCTGATAAAATCATGGGAAATCCACCAATCAATAGTTTCCCAGGTATGGATTCTTTTCTTTCCTTTCTGCAAAGTAAAGGTATAAGAATCTAGACCAAATTTCTCAATGGGATGCTACAACCCATGTTTGGCTGCGATGGGAATTTCCTCCCATCCCTCATTGCCTCAAAGACAGCTTTGGCAACTTTTGTAAACATCTGCATAGCATAGCTCCCACCTTTAAAAACGACAAGGATGAACTCAGATGGGACCCTACAGGAACCAGTTACACAGTTCAAGCAGGTTATGATTACTTGAACAGCAGGGAACATCCAACGCCAACTTGGAACCATTGGAAGATTCTAAAGAAAGCAGAAGCAATTCCTAAGGTAAAATTCTTCATGTGGATTCTCTTGAAAGAAAAAACTCTCACCGCTGAGAACCTCAAAAGAAGAGGCATTGCTGGACCTTCCAGAGGCCCTAATTGCCAACAAGCAGAGGAATCTATTCAGCACCTCTTTATCTCGTATCCTTCCGCAGTCTCTTGTTGGAGCAGCATCAATCCTTCTGCGTTTCCCATCTAGAATACTTAGCAATCCATTGGCGAAGCTTTAATCAATTGGAAAAGGAATTACCCCTGGCAAACCATGAAACATAACCCTGCTAAGAGAGTGTGGGACGCCCTTCCATTTACTCTTTTATGGAGGATCTGGATTGCCCGGAACAACATGATTTTTAGAGACAAGGAGACTTCAATTAGTCATTTCTGCATCAAGGCAAAAAGTCTGGCGATCGAAACTATTGCTTCTAAGATCTTAAACAAAATTGACATAACCAGCCTGTGGGTTGAGGAAAAAGACTTCATAAGAAATTTAATTGATAAGATTAGTATCCCCCCAACAGTGAAAGTGTGCAGCAATCTGGGCAAAAATAGCAATCATAAATGAAAAATTCGCCTAAAGCAGGACGAATTCAGCAGATGGCTCTGTTCAAGTAACCTTCATTCCTTGTTCTTTGATGGCGCCTCCAAATCAAATCCGGAAGCAGCCGGAGTTGGGGGCATTATCTTCTCTCCTTCTGGGGATCCCTTAGTCTCCTTTGAATGTGGATTGGGAACCCTCTCAAACAACAGAGCCGAGGCTCTGGCCCTCTATCAAGGCATTCTCCAGTTACAGGCTTAGGGAATCAAAAAAGCTCTCATCTTCGGGGACTCTGCCATCATCATTAATCTAATGAACAACAGGCAGAAAGCTTCTAACATCTTCTTGCAACAAACTATCAGTAGATGCAAAGATTTGATATCCCACGGTCAGGAGTTCCACTTCTATCACATTCTCTGATCACTCAATAGAGAAGCAGACAAAAGGGCCAGTCAAGCCTGCTCACAGTCCAAAGGTAGTTTTCTTTATAACAATGAGGATCTTCATCATTTCATCCCTTGACTATCATGACTGATTTAATGTGTTTATTACAATTGATCCATGCCTTTGCAAAGATGTTTTCTGACCAAATCATCAGGAATCCCAATGCCCTCTGTCGTAAGCCACCAAATATTCATCCGTATTTCACTGCAGATTGTGTGATCCATCCGAATCTAAGCTACTCCTGTGAAACTTGTGATTGTCCATGCATCCTCCGCGTGATCTGGTACCTCATGAGCCACTGCCCTCCGGTTATTTATTTCGGGAAGCCTCCCCTCCATACGCACGCTCCAATCTCCCTGTTAGTTGACTCCTTTGCTCTTGTTTTCGTGGTTATTAATTGGTTTTCGATCCCTATCTATGTTCTAGCTACTTCTCACAGGCTTATAGCTCGCCCCCTCCTTTCTGTTGTGACCAGAAACGCCATCTGGCCTCATATCATTCCTCTCCTGCACTTCCATGCTTCCTCTTGCCCTGTCTCCGCCCCTTCTCCAAAATCTGATACCTCTATTTACTCTGCTCCCAAGTTTCCGAGTCTGCGTCCAATTCTCCATCCTGATACTCTGATCCACCTTTTGGTATCCCCTGTCACCGCTTCTGCTTGGGAGAGCCATCCATCAGGTTTGTTTCAGGACAGTTTCGAAGCTCTCGTAATGGACCGCAGTGAAGATTGTCTTCATTGCCGCGACTTACAAGTTGAACTTGAACAAGCCAAAACGCACCAGCGTCTCCTGGATGATAAAATCGATGCTACTACAAGGATTATCACACCCAAATATGAGGCCGACCTCAACCTCTTCCTCCATCGCATCACTTCTTTGCAGGAGCAGTTCAATGCTCTTTCAAACAAATGTGCGCACATTCAGGAGTCTGTCGAAATACTCAAGTACATGATGGATAAGATGAGTGGCCCAAGTACCAATCCCTCCAACATAAAGGCTACAGAAGCTTACAGTCACCCAGAGGACTCCACTGCTCACAGATTAGTCACATAAGTATAGATTAGATGTATTACAAAGTCTGTTCTTGTCTCAGTTTATTAGAATTTATACTTGTGTTAGATTCTCTCAAAGTGAATACAAAAGCATTTTAACGGAATGCTTCAGTGTAACTCAGGAACAAGCTCCCTCTATGAGCTCTTCTTATGTAACTTTGGAGCCTAGTCTCCCCTCTTTTTTTTAATATATTTAGCAGCCGACTTTGTGGAAAAAAAAACATTATAAAACCAAAAACATTTATTTTTTTTAATATTTTAGTTTGAATTTTTTAAATTGTGATTGGTTAGGCTCTTATTTAGCAATGATGGTTATGTACTGTAAAACGTTGTAAAATTCTCAGAAGATAAGACGTCAATTTAATATACTGTCGGACCAGTGTTTCGGCGGCCCTACAGGTGGTGGATCCTACAACAAGAACGGTCTTAACGCGTGACTTGAAAAGATTTGGCGTCCTCAACAGGGGATACGTGTCCAGTACTTGTGGGTGGCGCCCTCCCATCAAAGCGCCATGTAATCCAATGAAGATTTTCAGCTCGGAGCATTCTGGCTTATGCGTGGCGACGCTGTATCTGGATGGCACAGTGTTTGGATCTGGTAATTGCTTAACAGAATCAATTTCTATTGAGTTGTTACACTTCAAATTCACTGTAATTCTTCAGGCTTGCCATTGGCATTCTGCTCCGTGTTTGCAGTCTTACAGTGGATGATGATGTCTATTATTTTAATTTCAGTACCGGGGAGAGCATCTGGGATCATCCTTGAGATGAAAAATACAGGTGCACGGTTACCCATTACAGTTATCTTTATAATTTTACTCTTCTTACAATTCTCAACACGGAGAAGTGTTTGGGGATCATTTTAGTCTTAAACAGTTGCACCAATCTAGATTTTCAAGGTGTGATTACAAATTTCGAATGGGTGTCAAGTGTTTGTAATGTATTGCTTTTCCTCTTTAGTGTTCTTTTCAGCATTTATCTTGTAGGGTTTTGCAACTTCAAAAGCATTAAAGATTTGTTGCTCAGGTTCAGGTTCAGGTTCAAGATTTAGGATTTTGCAACTTCAAAAACCTTTTCTTCAGCAAATGGAAAAAAACGTTTTCCCACTATATATGTTTTTGAGGGTTTTCCCTTCAGATCCTAATACATTTGTACAAACATCTGAGAATTTGATAATTGTAGAATGGCAGAAAGCTATATACTGAAGAAGTAGTTAATAAATTGCAAATGAATGGTGAAGGTCAGAAACAACATCATTTCAGCTGAACTTCAAGTCTACTTTAGGAGGTAACCAAAATTTCTATTTTGCTATTTAATTTCACGTCCTCTAATTCCAATTCTGAATCTCATCAACATTGTTAGCATTGTTGACCTAAAGTTTTAGTCTTTTAGGGAATAAAAGATACACAGTCTTTTGTATATTCAAGGTTTTGTTTGGTCGTTCATATAAACTTTATCCCTTTAATGAACGATATCTGAAGTATGTATCTAAAGCAATGTTTTAAAACTCCGACTCCGACTCCGACTCGGCCGAGGGTCGACTCCGACTCCAACTCCGACTCGGTATCGACTCGGCCGGCTCGATTTCAATGACTCGGTCATTGTAAAAAATACATTAAATATTTATTTTTTATCAAAACACATAATTTTAAAGATTTTCGTTCATGTTTCCAAACACACAGCATTAGAATATAGATAGAAGACAACATATGATCAAAGTAGGCTCAAGAATATATCCATTATATCAAAATGGCACCCAGTGCACTGTCGAATACATACATGATGATGATATAGAGATCAAAACAAAAACACATAACCAACGAGGCTATAAATGGCCTCTACAACAAAAGTCTGTGACCAATACTACTGGCTACTACTAGAGTTGCCAACGTCATCTGGCTCAGTGTTACTTGGGAGCGAGAGCGAAAGCGGGGAGCAAGAGCGAAAATGGGAGTGGGAGTGACATTTTCAGAAGCTCTCGGTTTGGGAGCGAATCCCGGAGGAGTTCGACAACCAATGTCACTAACATCAAGGTACATAGAGGGATTGGTGCTCTTGATAAATACGAGTTCCATACGCTAATACATGACAAAATTCAATGGAAACATTGCAATCCCTCAATCCCTCAATCCTGAAAAACTGATAAGTCTGCTGGATTTTGAATGAAATCTAAAATTCTACTTTCTCCATATGAAATCCAATGAGGCTGAAACCACTCTCAAACATCCTGAGTAATTTCATGGTAATGTTAAAAATTTAAGTAAAAGGATGAAAATGAAGATTAAGGAGAATGTCACTTTTACTTTAAATTCTTAAACATTACCATGAAATTTGAATGGCATATCAATACTAGGAGAGGGGAATGGACCCCAAAGACCAAAAAACCAATTAATAAAACCATTTGGAGTCCCCCACACTTAGAAAAAAACATAAAAAAAAAATTGCGTTTTTGGAGTTTACTGGCCGCATGAAGTGACCCGACCGAGTTGATACGGACTCAGCCGAGTCGGCCGAGTTAAGACTGACTCGGCTAGGTCAGTCTTAACTCGGCCGACTCGGTCGAGTCCGTATCAACTCGGCCAGGTCACTTCATGCGGCTAGTAAACCCCAAAAACGCAATTTTTTTTTTTATGTTTTTTTCTTAGTGTGGGGGACTCCAAATGGTTTTATTAATTGGTTTTTTGGTCTTTGGGACTCCGCCGGGTCAGTCTTAACTTGGCCAACCGAACCGGTTCGGCGGCCGAGTCACAAATTTTTTTACCGGCTCGAACCAACTCGGTCGAGTCGGTTCTGAGCTGGCCGGCTTTCAAAACACTGATCTGAAGTATGTTAGTCTTGATACCGTATTTTTCCTACATTCTATTGAAATTCTTTCTTCTCACATATTCAACAGGAGATAGCTATGCTTAGTCACTTACGACATCCAAACATAGTGCAATATTATGGAAGTGAAACGGTATGTGAATATCTTGCCTATATTTTTTCAAGAGCTTATCTTATAATTTGTGGACATCTTTTACCTGTGTACATATGCATTAAACCTGCAGGGTTCATGTAATTTGATATTTCCTAGATCAATTTGGTTTTTTCTAGTTTTTTGGTGAATCGACTATATAATTTCTTTCATTTGTGGGTTACATTTGGGCTACAGATCAAATCACACAAAATTGTTACTGGGGTAAAATGTTATATTAAACCAAATACTAGCTTGAATAAAGAAAAGACCAAACCGTGCAATTATCATGAACTTTTGCAATACAGAAACTTCAGGTTTCCAAGATGCTGTCATGACAATTACAGTGCCTTACTTTTCTTCACAATTCCATTGAATAATCACTGAGACATTTTCTGCTAGCAGTTGTTTGTTTGCAAAACAAATAAAATAACAGGATAGGAGACAACAATAATAAAAGGAACCAACTACAGTAGTGAGCAGCTGCAGCAGAAAAAGGTAACATGTTTATTTTTAGGTTAGTCAAAAATAAATTTTGATCAGAAATAACATGAGTGAGTCACTACATGACTACAAGTAATTGTGGGAATATGCATGAAGAAACCAGTAGGCTAAAGTTCATGCAAAAACATATTCATAGATCTGGTGTTGTATATACTATAAACACATCAAACATAATTTAATCCTTGGAATCTCAATTTAATCATTTGTTTATTCTTTAAAACTTCTCGAACCTTGAATTAGAGCCAGTACATTGCAAAGTGAAGAGCAATTTGGACGCTTTTCAAAAAGTTTCCTTGTGTATGATACTCATTATGATCTTGTTTTTTGGTCTCGAGCTAAGTTCTATTCTTATTTTATCTCCCAATAAAACTCTACCTTAAGAGAATAATGGGGATTGCATATGCACATTTTGTTATTCAAAAGAATAGTTGTTATGGAATTGTGATAATTACCATTGTTTAGGGTTTTCTCAATGGCTTTGAAAAGAAACCAGTATAACAATCTAACAACTCATTTTCTATTCCGTATCTCACTTTCTTAAAATAGAATTAATCTAAGATTTGAATTCTGTCATATTTGTTGAGCCTCAAGTTGTCCAACTACTCCATAATTGCAATATTGTATTGAATATCAGCAACATAGGCTACAATATCATTACAATATTCATACATGTGATCCCTCATAATGTCAATGTAATGTTGCATGTGCCTAAACTACTCTACAATGGATTCCATGGAGGTTGACTGATGCAGGAGCATCCAGCTCACCATGACCGGGCGAAGTCTCTACCAGGTTGGAAGGTTGTTTGAGTATCTCGATTGTTTTTTTTCATTAGTTTCTAAGGTCATGAGATAGGAATTTATTTTATTTTACTTTTAGTTGCTATGTTGGTCAAAGTTAAATGTCGGTTAGGGTTGTTATGGTTCAACAATAATAAACAATAGTTTAAAAATTGATCTGTCAACTTAGAAAAGAAAAGACAAAATTATCTAAATGCAGATCTTGTAATGACAACCGAACTATAGTTGCACAACCATATCATTTCTATTCAACTCACAAACAATTGCAGTTTCAATTAACTGTAAATCAACGATGTATAAATATTGCAATGTAAGACAGGGAAGAGGTTCAGCAATTTCATAACAGAGAAATAAAGAAACAGAGACAGATCTTATTTTCGAAAAACTGTCCATCTGTATTCATTGCCTATTTACTGTAATAGTGTACTTTTCATTTATCGAATTGTAAGGAACCGTAATAAAAAACAATGAATGACCAATGTAAGGTCATGTTTTCTTTGTGTTCTCGTCAAACAAACAAACCACAACAAATTCATGAAAATGTCCAAATACAGAGCAAAGGACCAACAAGTTGAACCACAATCTGAATAGTGAAATACAACAAAACGAACGAGAGCAAACAGGACCGGAAACAGAGTGCCAGAGAAGTAAACCACACTGAAGGTATTTTCGAACAGTTCCTCATAATTTTCATAAGTAGGATAGATATAGCAAAACCATGTTCTCATTGCTATTGACCAAGATATAGATGCGTTGCATTCATTCATTTGTAAATAAAAACAAGTGTTGCAACGAGAGTGGACAAATCCTAGCCTAGGGTTTAGTAATAGAAATCCACATCATTCAACCGAAGAGTTAACCAGAATAGGAATTACAACCAGACCGAAGCACCCTCTTCGAAAAGGACATAGACTACATATGAAAAGCAAAAACGGAAAGCTGCAAAACCTATATGTTATAACATTTCTGGGCACTACAACCCCAATCATAAATTTCCATAAACTGAGGGCTCCTATGCCCTAAAAGTTTTGCTTCACTACCTAAAGGAACAAGGTCAACTGATTACATCATCTCCCAGAAGTTCTCCACTCAAAACTGCTCAGAAATGGTCAAAACTAGACCATACTGAATACCCAGTGCAGAATGTGCGATGCATATCACCTTCCCAGTGTAAAGGGTGTGATGCATACTCGATGGCCCCTCTGTAGGGTGCAATGGACGAGAATGGAAAAATGGCAGAGACAGTTTGCAAGGTGGAAGATCATAGAATCTTCCAGAAGCTTCCCCTCTGACACTTGCCTCTCTGTTTTCGACCAGGGATGAGTAAGAGATCATCAGTCTCCAGGTGGA
>APFE031737043.1:9577-29145 GCA_000404065.3 Pinus taeda
GTAATTTTGTTTTCACACAGCAGTGAATGTAAATGAATTTTTACACACAGTGGTGTAAAATTTCATAGGAGGCAGAGTAAATGTTTTGGTGAATCCCTCTGAGTGAAAGAGGATGAATATGTAAATGTTTTTGTTTAATGAATGGAAATTTTATGATGGTGAAATACTCTCCTGTGTAATTATTTTTAAAAGACTTCTCTGTGTAAAAGATCCTGGTGTAAGGAAACAGAGCATTGCCTTTGTGATTTATATTTGATGGTTTTGGTATTTTTCCATCCCAAACAGTATCAGCAAAAAAAATTACCCAACAATCGATGGATGTAATAAGTTCAATATTGAAGTGCTTCCCTTCCACTTTTCTGCGCAGATAAAACTCCACCAGTTCTTCTTCTGTAGGATGGAATCTGAAGCCCGGCATGAGGACATCCTGGTCGTGCTCGAAACTGGTTTCACCTACTCTCCACTCTTTACCTTTTATACTGCAGGAAGACATTGCAGACACACAAATTCAGAGATTGATTTACACTAGGCAGGTGATGCAGAAGCCCTCTGAAAACTGGGAATTTATCAAACAAATATGTAAATTTATATGTTTCAGTGCCCTGAATTCTCCAAATATTCATCACCATGTATCTGTAAACAATATAAGGTGAGTGCATTTACGTGCTTCACAGGATACGCTGGCAGAGGCTGAACAAAATTGGCCGCAACTGGATAATCTGTCATGGCAGCATAGCTATAAGCAAAATAAAACCAGTCCACCAAATTCTCAGCAATATCATTATCGCTATTGGATCTGAAACAAGGAAGGGCGTTATCGAAATCCAAAATAGGCGCTGAGGATGCGACTGCACCGATTGCAATGTGTTCCGGCTGTGGAAACTCCTGAACCTGTAGAGACCTGCACAGAGAATTGAAATTGAAGGTTCAGAGAGGTGCAAATGAAGGAATTGAAATACACGATTTCTCGATCTGCAATGGCGGATGATGATTCAAAGCATGATGGAAAGCCGGAGATGGAAGCAGATGCTAATAGGATCTTACAGGCGCTGCTCGGCAGGGTCAATCCCATTAACTGTGGATTGGCGAGCTTGAACATCTGGTCTGCATGCAATGCTTGATAAACAAGCACGTGGCTTGCATGCACGTGTTTTTTTTGAGGCACCAGGGAAGCGATGTATATATAGTATATACAAAACTCTGAAATGTACATTTGACCTTGACTTTCATTTCTCGTATTTTATCTTTGCTATTTCTAGGGCTTGTGCATCATTCCATCTCTCATGTCACCGGTTTGTCTACCTACAGTGTGGGCCGCCCGCCCGGTCACCACCCTTCCTCCGTGATTTCTTCGTAAGTTGTCACTACCTTTTTCTTCTTGTAATCTATTTGACAACTCACCTTTTTCTTGCTGTAATCGATATGCTTATGTTAGAGGACGCGATTGTCTACTACGACTGACCGCCCTAGTGTAATGCATTATACATGTGTTCTATTAAATACGCACTATCACGTGAAAATAGACAACGTTCCATGAGCTTTGACTTGTTGGCCCCATGTTATTGTAGTAACTGAATACTTAATGTAGTGGCATGCAATGAAGCCCTAGTTCCTCTTCGTTCAAAAAGATAACCCACTCTGGAACATGAACGCGAAACGACATGCCTCGATGTGATAATGTGATAATGTTAGTCCCTCAAACCCTTAACCGCAGCAGGTGCAGATGAGCCATGAGTTAGTGCGCTATTTCATAGTGAAAGTTGTGAGTAGATGTGAATTTTATGAAATCGCATCTTAAAGACTATTACAATTGTACATGTACTGAGAATTTGGTTTAGCGTCCAATAATTCCTCAAACACTTAACGTCCCTGCAAGTGGCCGATCATGATGCTGGGCATGGGGTTACGTCGAGGTCTGGATCAGGCAACGTCCCTGCAAATGCTGCATTCGTCGATGGGATTGCGACTACTTTCAGTCAACTGTGGATTTCAAACTCACTGCATACGTAATTTTATCTTCAATCAGTGGCAGGGACTTGCTGCTTCGCAGCCTCCCTTGTTTTCACAGAGTTATCTATTGGATCAATTTATGTAATTCCACTTTCCATGGATCGTTGTTCATAAAAGAGCTCTAATCTTTGAATTGAAATGGAAAAGTAATAACCTATACCAATTAATTTATATAAGAAAAATATTTTCCTACCATGATTACAAATGTAGACACTTAGACTATAGTCACATGTTCAACGATGACTTCTGGTACTAATACTTAGTTTTAGTCCATTCAAAAGTTATTCAAGGAACAACTTCCTTATTTAGAAAGATGGAAATAGATTTGGAGTGAAACCAAATACAAATGAAGACTAAATTGCACAACATATCTAGTATTGAATTGATGTCTACTCGAATGTGATTATGAAAGCTACAAATCATAGTCTTTCATTTAGTTCAAAACACTAAAATGTTCAGATAAGAATATTTTTAACTAATTTGTTCAATAATGATTAATTATAAATGAATGTTTTATGTAGCTCATAATCATGTATCGTATAGAGTTAAAAAATTACATATAAGGAAATGAAATGATAAATTAACTAAAATGTAAAAAAACTAAATATGAATAGTAAGGAATGAAAACTAAGTAATGAAATGCAATGTATACTCAAAGAGCCTATCATAGTTTCCATATGCTAGATGTATTACTAAAAAAAGATCGCACCATGATTCAAAGCATCAATTGTATTTGTATTAATTGTATTTGTATTATCAAAATTAGGTTCAAAAGTTTAGAATAACTATGCCCATAAGTTTGTTATCTACAATAATCATTCATCATATATTTCAACCTATCTAAAACCATGGTTTATATGAGAGTTATAATGCAAAGAAAGTAATGCTATGTAGGTAGCATTGAATCCTATATCTTATTGTTCATGGATTAGTTTATGATTAATTGGAGTTAAATCTTGAGAAAATGATGAATTCTCAACTTATCTAAAACCATGGTTTATATGAGATTTATAATGCAAATAAAGTAGTGTAACTAGGTAGCATTGAATCCCATATCTTATTGTTCATGGACCAATTCATGACTAATTGGAGTTAAATCTTGAGCAAATGATGAATTCTAAACCCATCTAAAACCATGGTTTATATGAGAGTTATAATGCAAGGAAAGTAGTGCTAATTAGGTAGCATTGAATCCCATATCTTATTGTTCATGGACCAGTTCATGATTAATGGAGTTAAATCTTGAGCAATAGATAAATTTAATTAAAATAAGAGATAAATTCCTTGTGCTAATTCTTTAACCATAATGCAAACGAATCACTAACTACTTTTATTGTATCTATAATTTCATGATAGAATGCATGGAATTATCTTATGTGATATGGATACTTCTGTGGACGTGCACAATGATATGGGATAACTATTCATAAATGTAGTTTGACTTTGAGTTTGACCATGACCTAGCACTTACCTTTTTTAGTCTGGAATCAATTTAACAAACACTAAATCATTTGCTCAAACCTAGGAGTGAAACCCATGAGGCATATTTTGACATGGAGAAGTGTTAGTATGCCATCTAATGAATGTGGACATGCACAATGATATGGGATAACTATTCATAAATGTAGTTTGACTTTGAGTTTGACCATGATCTAGCACTTACCTTTTTTAGTCTCGAATCAATTTAACAAACACCAAATTGTTTGCTCGAACCTAGGATTGAAACCCATGAGGCATATTTTGACATGGAGAAGTGTTAGTATGCCATCTATTGAATGGTTACTCAATCTTCATTGTGGTTATAGGATCTCAAAATTTTACAATCCTTGTGAACAAAATAAATGCCAACTCTATTGATTTAAAAAAAATAGGGAATATTATGAAAAATAGACAACATACTACCTTGTGAAGTTTGTTGTAGTGTATAATTTGTAAAAGTATGAGTAATATAAAAAAGTAGATAATAAAGAAGTTAAAATGGAGGTGTAAGAAGTAGAAAAATGGTATTCTTGATAGTGAAATATTTGTGAAAACAAGGGCCCAACATCTCTCCTACACCTTAGGCATTGCATATCCCCATTCCATTAAAATAGACACTTCACCATGACTTCAATGTTGCTATTAAGAAATTCCTGAAACTGAACAAAAGTATATCAACCTCAAACCTTTTTAAGGAGTCTTATGTTACATCTATCAAAATGAACAAAAGTGTATGACCCTCAAAAGTGTATCAACCTCAAGATTTTTTAAGGAATCTTATGTTACATCTATCAAAATGTCCAAATAAGAGGTTGAGGCTTATATAGATTCCTCCTCTTTTAATCATCAACCTTTTATTCTGTATTTCATTAGGTTGGCTTTTTCTATATCACTTTCTTACTTGCTTGAGCAACTTTTTGTTTTTCATGCCAAATTTGCATTCCCTTTCTACAATTTGATACTTTAGCTCTTCATGAATTCATTATTTCTCCATATAGTTAAATTTCTATAATTTATTCTTTTAACCTTCTGATTTTCTTATTCCACCCCTTCAATTTTTAAAAACTAGAGGTATCTATAAAGATGCGATATACCAAAATATATCTCATAATTGATATATCAACTGTTGCCTTGATAGACTTTTATTATATAGATAAACAAGGATCTACCATGGAGAATTAGGTTTTGGACTTTTATTATATAGATAAACAAGGATCTACCATGGAGAATTAGGTTTTGGTATTTTTGGGAAATTTTTAAGAATTATCTCTTCATCTCCTTGCTCCTCATGACTTGTATAAAATTCTATGTGTGATTTTTTTTTCATACTTCTTATAAAGGATATCCCAAGGTCTCTTCCCTTTATTTTTCCGATAAATTTCATTTATACTTCCCTATTTGCAGAGTGAATCCCTTAGGTTTGTGACGATTGAGGACTTCGCTACAAATCTCTTGATTATCGATAACAGTTTCCTCATGAACGCCATTACAACGATGGAAATCAACCCATGCATCATTTTGTCAATTTAGTTCTTCCATAATGATAATTTTGATGAACCCATGGTGATTAAAAAAATCAATCTATATTCGGAGAGTTTAGTGAGACTTTTCCATAAGTAAAAGGGAAGATTAATCTTGTCATCATAGTAAACAAATGTGATATAACAATGTAATTGCGTTCCTACCCTTGCATGTTATATACTTTTGAATTACAAAAAACATGTTTTTCCAAGTCATCTTTTAACCACAATCTCATAACTCCGTATTCCCAGTTAGGATTCTATCGTAGTAGAATCAGGATTCGGGTCCATGCTCGTTTCTTTATCTATTTTGTTTAACCATTTTCCACTAACTTGAGGAAGTCTGGTAACATGGGCAATCGAATAATCTAATACTTAAAAACGTCAAGTTTCCTACTTGAGCAAGACTTCCATCGAAACTCTCTGCAAATGTCTGTGCTACATGTCACTATAGCCTTGGGAATTTTGAAAGAATTGAAACCATACGATCGCCTGAAAGACATGGCTACATGCTTTGAATTCAGGGTATGTTTCTAAAAGTTCAATTTCCATGTGTTCCTTCCGGATGGCATCGTGTTTAGCCACACTGTGGGACTTTTGCTTGAGCATTTTGTTTATTATTATTATTATCTATTTGACACTATCAACGAGGCGTTTGGGCACAAGATAAGGTGATGGAAATGATTGCAAAATTAAATGGAAGTTTAGTTGTGTGACTCATGTCAAATCATGTGAGGATTTGAAATGAGTGATGAAAATCATATCGGAAGAAGGTGGCTCGATTTGAGGTGAAAATGACAGTATGATTACTCACACATGAATATCACGAAAGATTAAAAAATAAATAGTTGGCCATGAGTTTATAAGTATTTATTATGATGGGAATTGTAGTGAAATTTATTATTTGGTTGTGTGATAAGTATGTTATATGTGATAAGTAAGTATAAAAATAAATTAGTATATATGGTTGATATAAGCTTATAGGTGTATATGAAACATATATATTAATTATATTTTTTAATGTAGTTGATATATATAAATATTAATAATAATAATATTTATATATATTATTATATAATATTATAATAATAATATAACTGATAATAATATTATTAATATTAATTAATTAGATTATCATTATATTATTCAAGAATAAAATATTATCATATTATTATTATTATTATTATAATTAAATAATAATAACATTAATTTATATAATAATAATAATAATAATAATAATATAATAATAATAATAATAATAGCTCATAATAATAATCATGATCCAATAATAATTTGAATTTTCATAAATGAATTATTATGTGTATTTTTTAAAAACCAACTATTTATGATAATTAATAAATATGTAAATAATAACAATGATATTCTTATATATTTATATATTTATGATTATTATACTAATATTATTACAATAATTAAACTTATAATAATATTAGTAATATTAAATGATGATGATGATGGATGATGATGTGATGATGATGATGATGATGATGATGATGAATGATGATGATGATGATGATGATGATGATGATGATGATTTATTAATTCAACCATGTTTATTTTAGTATTTTTAATATTTATCTTAGGGTTTGTATATATTGGGTTTATAATATTAGTCCGTTTTGTTTATCATTACTCAAGGGATTAATACTAAAAGCCTAAGGGTTCAAGAAGCGCAAGGGATTGATATTACAAATATAAGAGATTAATAAAGATGACCATGATTGATATTATAAACCCAAGTTAATAATAAAACCATGGTTGACCACGTATGGTTTATTTTCACGGTGAGACAATGTTTGTCAAAATGTGACATTCAACCATTGGACTAACATTATAAACCCAACATTGCTATACCCAAATATAAATACTACAAACACTAAATTAAACATGATTTATTTTGATGGTGAGACAATCCTTGTCACAATGTGACATTCAACCATGGTTGACCATGATTCATAATATAAACCTAAGGGAATAATAAACCCAAGGGATTGATATTATAAACCAAAATGAATAATAAACCCAAGGGATTAGTATTAAAACTCCAAGGGATTGTGAACCCAAGGGATTAATATTAGATCCAAGGGACTAATATTATAAACCTAAGGGAATAATAAACCTAAGGGATTGATATTATAAACCTAATGGAATAATAAAACTAAGGGATCAATACTAAAACCCCAAGGGATTATGAAACCAAGGAAATAATATTAAACCCATTGGACTAATATTATAAACCCAGCATTGTTAAACCCAAATATAAACACTACAAACACTAAAATAAACATGGTTTATTTTGATGGTGAGACAATTGTTGTCACAATCCCTTGTTGATAATATAAACCTAAGGGAATAATAAACCCAAGGGATTGATATTATAAACCCAAATGAATAATAAACCCAAGGATTAATAATAAAACCCCAAGAGATTGTAAACCCAAGGGAATACTATTAAACCCAAGGGACTAATATTATAAACCTAAGGGAATAATAAACCCAAGGGATTGATATTATAAACCTAAAGGAATAATAAAACTAAGGGATCAAGACTAAAACCCCAAGGTATTATGAACCCAAGGAAATAATATTAAACCCATTAGACTAATATTATAAATCCAACATTGTTAAACCCAAATATAAACACTACAAACACTAAAATAAACATGGTTTATTTTCATCGTGAGACAATCGTTCTCACAATGCGACTTTCAAACATGGTTGGCCATGGTTTGCTATGATTGACAATGGTTGACCATGATTGATATTCTAAATGCAAAGCAATAATAAAATGAAGGGATTAATACTAAAACACCAAGGGATTATGAACTAAAGGGAATAATATTAAACCCATGAGACTAATGTTATAAACCCAAGGAACTAATAAACCCAATGGTTTAATACTATAAACCTAAGGAATTAGTGAACCCAACGGATAAATATTAAAAACCTAAGGGATCAAGAAGCACAATGGATTGATATTACAAATAAAAGAGATTAATAAAGATGATGATTGATATTATAAATCTGAGTTAATAATAAACCCAAAGGATTAATACTAAAACCCTAAGGGGTTATGAACCCAAGAAAATAATATTAAACCCAGCGGACTAATATTATAAACCCAACATTGGTAAGCCCTAATATAAATATTAGAAAGACTAAAATAAACATGGTTTATTTTCATGGTGAGACAATCCTTGTCACAATGTGACATTCAACCATGGTTGACCATGGTTGTCTATGATGGTTGACCATGATCGATATTATAAACCTAAGGGAATAATAAACCCAAGGGATTGATATTATAAACCTAAAGGAATAATAAAATTAAGGGATGAATACTAAAACCCTAGGGGATTATGAACCCAAAGAAATAATATTAAACCCATGGGACTAATATTATAAACCCAACATTGTTAAACCCAAATATAAACACTACAAACACTAAAATAAGCATGGTTTATTTTGATGGTGAGACAATCATTGTCACAATGTGACATTCAAACATGGTTGACCATGGTTTGCTATGATTGACAATGGTTGGGCATGATTGATATTCTAAACACAAAGCAATAATAAAATGAAGGGATTAATACTAAAAAACCAAGGGAATAATATTAAGCCTAATAAACCCAAGGGAATAATATAAACCCAACATTTGTAAACCCAAATATAAATATTACAAACACTAAAATAAACATCGTTTATTTTCATGGTGGGATAATCTTTGTCAAAATGTGACATTCAACCATGGGAATAATATTATAAACCCAACATTGGTAAACCCAAATATAAATACTACAAACACTAAAATAAACATGGTTTATTTTGATGGCGAGACAATTCTTGTCGCAATGTGACATTCAACCATGGTTGACCATGTTTGGCTACGATTGAAAATGGTTTACCATGATTGATATTATAAACCCAAGGGAATAATAAACCCAAGGGATTGATATTATAAACCCCAATGAATAATAAACCCAAGGGATTAATACTAAAACTCGAGGGATTATGGACCCAAGGGAATAATATTAAACCGAAGGGACTAATATTATAAACCCAACATTCGTAAAACCAAATATAAATATTACAAAGACTAAAATAAGCATGATTTATTTTCATGGTGAGAAAATCCTTGTCAGAATGTGACATTCAACCACAGTTGACCATGGTTGACCCTAATTGATACTATAAACCTAAGGGAATAATAAACCCAAGCGATTGATATTAAAACCCCAAGGGATTATGAACCCAAGGGAATACTATTAAGCCCAATAAACCCAAGGGAATAATATAAACCCAACATTCATAAATCCAAATATAAATATTACAAACACTAAAATGAACATGGTTTATTTTCATGGTGGGACAATCTTTGTCAAAATGCGACATTCAACCATGGGAATAATATTATTAAACCTAGCTTATTTACATTAATACTAAAATCCCAAGGGATTAATACTAAAACCCCAAGGGATTAATACTAAAACCCCTAGCTACTATGAACCCAAGGGAATAATATTAAGCCCAAGGGATTAATACTAAAACCCCAAGGGATTATGAACCCAAGGGAATAATATTAAGCCCAAGGGACTAATATTATAGACACAAAGATAAGCATGGTTTATTTTGATCGTGAAACAATCCTTGTCACAATGCAACATTCAAACATGGTTGACCATGGTTGGCTATGATTGACAATGGTTGACCATGATTGATGTTATAAACTTAAGGGAATAGTAAACCCAATGGATTAATACTAAAACCCCAAGGGATTATGAACCCAAGGGAATAATATTAAACCCAAGGGGCTAATATTATAAACCCAACATATATAAACCCTAAGACAAATATTATAAAAATTGAAATAAGCATGATCGACCATCATTGATGTTCATATTGAGACAATCCTTATCACAATTCTATGTTGGACCATGGTCGACATCATAATAAACCATGATTGACTCAGGACTAATAAACCCAAGCAATTGATATTTTAAACCCAAGCGATTAATACTAAAACCCCAAGGGATTATGAACCAAAAGGAATATTATTAAACAAAAGGGTCTAATAATATAAACCCAAGGGATTGATATAATAAACCCAAAGGAACAATAAACCCAAGGGATTATTATTTATTTTCATGGTGAGACAATCCTTGTCACAATGTGGCATTCAAGCATGGTTGGCTATGATTGACAATGGTTTACCATGATCAATATTATAAACCTAAGGGAATAATAAACTCAAGGGGTTAATATGAGAAACTCAAAGGAATAATAAAACAAAGGGATTAATACTAAGACCCCAAAGGATTATGAACCCAAGGGAACAATATTAAATCCAAGAGACTGATATTATAAACCTAACTTATATAAAACCTAAGAAAAATATTATAAACATTAAAATAAACATGATCGACCATCATTGATTTACATATTGAGACAATCTTTGTCAATGCGATGTTGGACCATGATTGAACATGATTCATTTTCATATTGAGAAAATATTTGTCACAATGTGATGCTGGACCATGGATGACCATGGTTTTCATAATGTGACATTGGACCAAGAGACCATCTTCATCACAATGTGACAATGATTATTGACCATGGTTGACCATGATTAAGAATGGTTGATTTTCACATTGAGACATCTTTGTGACAATGAGATGTTGGACCATGGTTGACCACGATTGACCATGATTGATTTTAATTTGAGACAATATTGGTCACAATGCAGCATTTGACCATGGTAGACCATGATTGAAGATGGTTGACACAACTAATTTTCATATTGAGACAATAATTCTTATAATGTGATGTTGGACCATGAATGGTCATGCTTGATGATGATTGACCATGGTTGATTATCATATTGAGACAATCTTTATCACGATGTGATGTTGGACAAAGAGACAATCTTTGTCACAATGTGAACATGATTATTGACCATGGTTGACCATAGTTGACAATGATTGTCCATGGTTTATTTTCACATTGAGACAATCTTCGTCACAATGCGACATTGAAACATGGTTGACCATGGTTGATTTTCATGTTGAGACAGTTCTTTCACAATGTGATGTTGGACGATGGCTGACGATGATTGACGATGGTTGATTTACATATTGACAATGGTTGACCATGATTGACCATGGTTGAGCGTAATTGACCATGATTGATTTTTATATACAATCTATGTGACAATGCGACATTTGAATAAATATTATAAACCCTAAAATAGACATGGTTGTCCATTGTTGACCATGGTTGATTTTCATGTTCCCATAATCTTTGTCACAATGTGACGTTGGACCATGGTTGGCCATGATTTATTTTCGTATTGAGACAATATTTGTCACAATGTGACGTAGGACCATTGTTGATTTTTGTATAGAGACAATATTTGTCACAATGCAACATTGGACCATGGTTGACCATGAATGACCATGGTTTTAATAATGTCACATTGGAGCAAAAGACAATGTTCATGACATTGTCACCATGATTATTGACCCTGGTTGACTATGATAATATTATTTAATGCTATTAATATTAATAATTAACGTTAAAATGAATATTTATGAATATTATAATATTAAAAGTAATATTAATATTCGTATTCATATCAATTAATATTAATATTAATAATTAATATTAAAATCAGTATTTATAAATAAATGAGAACCTTTCAGATTAATCACATTATTAGGATTTGGTCGACATTTCGAACCAACTAATGTGGTTCATCCATATTAGATGTGGTGCATCCACATTAGTTGGTTCAAAATGTCGACCAAATCCTAATAATGTGATTAATCCGAAAGGCACTCTCATTTACAATATGGATCACAAAAGCCTAATATCTAACATTTATAAATAATATTAAAACTTAATATTAAAATTTTACTAATATTTAATGTTATTAATGTTGATGGTGTATTATATTAATAATCAATTAATATAATATCAATAATATTAAGTAAAGTAAATAAATTAATTAATATAGGAAGATAAGATTGTAAATAAAAAAATTAATATAATTTTAAATATTAAAAATGTTGAGGATATTATATTATAATAATATTTTAATGTCATTAATAATTTTAATATTGTTAATTAAATGTTATGAATATCAATATTGGAGATCTATAATTGAATGTATAATCTATTGTTCTAATTATATTCATCATCTATTTCAATTTATTCTTTTCATCTATTTCATATTTCGATTTTTTTTTATAATTGCATGTCAAAAATTATTATTTAACAAATATATTTCAAAGCTTACTCATTCACTAGTATTGATATTTATAATTTTTCAAATTAAATTTAATCTACTTTACATTTTAAGAATTTAATGTCCAACCAAGATAAATTTTAGAATTATATTTAAAATATTTTAATATTTTTTCAAATAGATACCTGATCATTTTATGTAATGATGTTTTGTTGTTAGTTTTCCACTTCACATTTTAAATTTCTATGATTTAATCAAAAATAGGTTTTACAATTACATTTCAAAATTTGTTGTTTCACAATGAACATGGATAATTTGATACATATCCATTTTTTTTCTGATTATTTTTAATATACACTTCATATTTTAACATTTCTATCTTTAAAAAGACAAAATTAATATAATATTTCAAAATTTTAAGTGTTATAATTACAACTTGGAATCCATATATTTATGATGTGTTGTTATTTTTCCAATTTACATCAATTTTTTTAATGTTTTACCACTCTTTCAAAACCATGTATATTTATAATGTTGTATTGTTCTTTCCCACTTTACATTCTAAAATTTATGTTTACTTAAACTATAAATTTTTAAAAGTAAGCTTCAAAATTACTTTTTCACAAATATGAATAGGTATAATTTAATAGATACACAAGATCTTTAATTAATTTTATATTCTATGGCATGATATGATAATTTTATTATAAAGATACATTTTCAACATTTATAATTTCATAAATATGGGGATAAATAATTTTGTATCTCTATATTAATATTCTTTTCTTTTCTCTATTAAATTTATATGTGTTTGTGTGTGTGTTTTTAATAAATATGATTTTTTTTTTTAATTACATTTCAAGGTTTATTGGACATCTATAATTGAATGCATGATTTATTCTTCTAATTATATTCATCATCTATTTCAATTTATTTTTTTAATCTATTTCATATTTTGATTTATTTTTTTTTTAGAATTGCATTTCAAATATTATTATTCAACAAATATATTTCAAAGCTCGCTGGTTCACTAGTATTGATGTCTATAATTTTTGAAATTAAATTTAATCTACTTTACATTTTAAGAATTTAATGTTCAACAAAGATAAATTTTAGAATTATATTTCAATCTTTATTATTGTTCAAAAATAAATACCTATCATTTATTAATTGATGTCTTATTGTTACTTTCCACTTGACATTCTAAAATGTCTATATTTAATGAAAATAAACTTTACAATTACATTTCAAAATTTGTTACCACACAATGAAGATGGATAAATTGATGCACATCCATTTTTTTTTATAATTAATTTTAAGATGCACTTCATATTTTAAAACTAAATTGATGTTTTATTTTTATTTTCCACTTGACATTTTAAAATTTCTATGTTTAATAAAAATAAGTTGTTGGTGTTTCCACTTGATTATTAATATCTATGTGTTTCTTAAGATTAAGCTATGAATATTAATACCAAATTAAGATATTTAGTGTGTTTTCAATGTGTTGACTAAGATTAAACTATGATTATAATAGCAAATCTAAATACCATTGTTTATAAACATCGTTATAATAATTATTAATAATCAATATCCTCCTTTATCTAGTTTTTATTAAGTAGTTTGTAAATTATATCCATAGTATAAACTAATAACTATAATTATAAATATAATTATAATTTCTTGTAAATATTATTATAATCATAATAATGATTTATTCTTTATAATTTTAACAAATATTTAATTATTATAGCTTAATCTCACCAAACACATTGAAACACACTAAATATCTTTCTAATTAATTAATGATTATAATTAACAAAGTTGAAAAAATTGTGTATGAATTTTGCCATGTGAGGGCTAGTGAGTGTCTAAGAAAGAATAAATTGCGCGCCAGTAGGGCTTACAAACACTTTGGATGGTTCTTTTATTGTATTTAAAAATGAATGAATAAATTAATATACTTTTTTATGATTTTTTGTAAATTTAGTATTTAGTTAAACATAAGTAATATGATAAGGGAGTATTTTTTGTGTATATAAATTATTATTTTTGATGAGGTAGTGTTTATTAAAAATTAGCTTAAATTTATCTTAATTGCATATAGAACATATGCATAAACAATTGATTAAATATTAGATGAACATCACAATTTTTATAATAATAAATGAAAAATAAAAATAAAAAACATGTTGCGAGATGGAGATATTTGATTTTATTAAATTTAAAATAAATATTTTGTTTTTTTTAAACTTAAAAAAAATTCAAAATATATAAATGATTAAAATAACCCCAATGCCAACCATTATCACATTGTAGGAACCACAGGTGGACTAGAAGGGACCTTTGGTACCTTCGAAGTCCAAACTTCGACAACCCAAACCCGAACCACAAACCATTATAGAGAAGAATGGAAAGGTTATCACTTCCAAACTGTCAACGTTCGGACTTCGGCGGTTCCAAAGGTCCCTTCCACTCCAATAACCCCAATGCTATAGAGAGAGGTTCAAACGGAAGAACCATGCCCTTCTTGGCCTTTCATGAGTTAGCAACAGCCGTTGCCCCTAATCTATCTGATAAAGACCCCGCAGACGATACACTACTTCTCCTCATAATTTCACCAGCATGAGCTACAACCCATTGCACAAAAAATTAAGCAATAACCATTTCAGAATAAACAGCTTTCAAAATAAATTTAATATATTCATATCCTTACCCTCAGATGCGGATTCTTTAATGGACTTCCCTTTAGATACTGCACGAGAGCTCAATTCAATCTCCATAGTTTCTCCTATCTTGTTTGCATGCTTCTCCCGTAAAGCCTCTTTAGACACCACTGCCTGGGCTTTCCCAAGAGTTGCATGAAATCCGATCAATTCAGTAAGAAAATTGGTAATGTCACTATAATTCTAAATTGTTCCAAGATATATTTGCCAAAAGCATAAGGAAACTGTCTCACGCTTCAGGTAGGCTAGGGCCACAGTGAAGCATATGTTGAAGGGTGACCTATTATGGAATGAACAAAGTTGCAGTGAGGAAAAGGAGCAGGAGGCACCATTACTGGATGCTATGATCTAAATGTGTTAGAAGTCAAAAAATTTATATCATATATATAACTATTGTAATCAATAAAAAAATATCGCGATAATTTTTTATTTTTATATTTTTCTAACACTATATTAACTCCTGACATTATGCTTTGTTCACCTTAAATTAAATAGAGGTCGACTAATGAAATTGTCTGAATTTATATATGTGATTAGTTGTTTAATTTTTCCACCACTCTGTAAATTTTGTTTTATCTTCTACCTTGTTCATCTAAATGCAATTTCGTTACACATCAATCTCAACACGGTTCTAACATGATTCCTGCTGTTTTCTCTTTTTGAAACCTGGCAAAACAATTTGTCAAATGCTTAAATTTCGTTCACTCAATCAAATTTTTATCTTCTTAATAAATATTAGACAGAGTAGGGTAAAGCTTACAATCACTGATAATGGCGAAGCGTAGAGAATGACAGTCGCTACCATTCCTGCAGTTCCTACAACGACCTTCTTATGCTTCTGGTTATGTAGACCACAAAATGAAGCTACCACAATAGTCCCAAACACCATCAACACACAGGCGACCATCACATAATACAATTGAAGAGGGCAATTGTATACGGTAACCCTGAGAAGCTCTCCATTGTTCTCTTTTCTATCACACTCTTGAATGTTGTACTGTTCATCGATATCGCAAAAAATAAATTACTCTTACGTCTAATATGGTGGTTTATTTGTAGTTGAATTGTATTCTATTAAAATATACGCGATGGAATCATGGAGTGAAAATGATTATACTCACATTGGTGCACCTCTTGGGATTTTTTCTGGTAAAATTCCAAAAACAAAATAAACTGCACGTAGAGACAATGCTTTGTTTTCTTCCAGGATCTCTTTTTTTTCCAGGATCTTTAACACAACGGAACAAAAAAAAATATTTCTGATCAGATATGAAGAACATAATTTCACACACACCAAAATAAACTTGTATTCCTTATTCAAACCTGCCTGATACAAAAAAAAGAAATCTTCCTCTTAACAGAGGGATTACACAACTGCTGTTATAAAAAGGTTTTCCTCACATAGAGGGATTCACCAACACTGCTTCAGATGCAGTTCCACAAACAAAAGAGTCTTTCTCTTAATAGAGGGATTCACCACTGTCTATGATTAAAAGCATCTTCCTCTTAACAGAGGGATTTCACTAGCACTGCTTTTACAAAATATCTTCCTCACACAGAGGGATTCTACAAGAGATTATGCTGAAGAGCATCTTCCTCTTAACCAGAGGGATTTATAAGTCTATGCTGAAAAGCATCTTCCTCTTAACAGAGGGATTCTCCAAAGACAACAGATCTTTCTCTTAATAGAGGGATTCATCGGAGACTGTGCTGAAAGGCACCTTCCTCTTTAACAGAGGGATTCACCAAGAACTTCACTTCCTCTCACAGAGGGATTACAACCATACACTGCTTTAGATGCAGTTCCAAAAAAGCAAAAAATATTACTCTGTCTCCTCCTGAGATTTTACACTGTTGTGTGTAAAAATCTCATTTACATTTACTGCTGTAAAAACATACTTTTACTACAGAAAATCACATTCACTGCTGTGTAAAAACAAAATCTTACATTTATTGTTGTAGATGTAATTCCCTACACATGCTGCTGAATTTTATTCTCATAAAATTTCAACAAAATATCTTCACGCTGCTGATCATTTCAAAAACCCCTGAAGGTTTTGTTTTCTTCTACACACTGCTGTTCATTTGCTAGCTACTCTGATTTCGCATTGTTGTGCATATGTTATGTTTCATTACAAAATGGTCAACACCACAAAAACATACATCATACAATGCATATGCTTCACATCAAATTCGTTTTCACACTGTTGTGCGATCCTCTCTTACATATCCATTCTTCACATTTCACTGCTATGCATTTCGATGCATGAGCTCCACACAAAAATTACCACGCTGCTCCCTTGTTCTTCTCTACTCGCACTACTGTGCGTTTCACAATATGTCTTCAATACAATGTCAACGAACAACAACTCATTTTCTTATGCACTGCTGTGCATGCCAATAACCATAGACTCTGTCTCCTCTTTTTTTTACGAGTTGTGCGTTTTACACTGTTTCATTACAAAAGTCAACGGAACAAAAAAAAACATTAAACTTAATTATTTCACATATATTTACGAACGCCATTTAATTCTCAGCATGGCGATATGAATTAGATTTATGATCGAAGGTACTTCATAAATTAATTTACTGGTAAAAAAAAAAACTTTACGCAATCTCCATGCCCTATAGAGCGTACCCAGCTTTGACCTCGATTCAACGACAAGCAGTCTTCACACTCATCCAACGATCATCAATCGACCGAATCAAACGAACGTTATGTCCTGATAGAAAGGTTGTTTTGGAGAAGGTACATTTTACGCATGGAAAAATCTTATTGCATCAGGTGCGTTTGTACAAAAACCACTTGCTGAGAAAAAGCGGTCCGATAAGGTAGCTGGTTTTTCCTGAGCTGTTTTCCTGCTGCATGATGGCAAATTTGCCAATTGACTGTGATGTCGTCGTTTTCTCTACACGGTAGTTGGAATTAATATTCCAACACTCCCCTTTAATTTCAATTGTTGTGCTTAGGCACTCCAATCATGTAATATCCTCTTTCTCTCTGCCTCAGGCAAGATTTCCAATCTTTGCATCTCCAAGCTATCTTGCAACCATTTTTCTTCTCTACTCTTATGGCAGATTTAATTTCATATCTCTCCCCTATAAGAAGATCTTCATCAAAGAATGAATGTTAATATAGTTCAGCAATAATGATCAAGAATTACAGGCTCCCCTTAACTGTATGCATCGTCTCCTTTTGGGAGAGTCTTCTCAAAAGAAACTTAAATTGGCTGGGGAGCTCAAGGAACTTTTGGACTGTATTTCTTTCCTTCTCCATACTTGTGTAACTTTGTTCTTTTGCATGGGTCTATCTTGTGTAAGAGCCCATGTTAAGTTACAATCACGTGAATAAGATTTTATGATTTCTTTCTATAAAATTGTTTCTTGGAGGTTGTCGGAAACTATAACATCTATCTCTATGAGATGCTTTACAGTTTTTTTCCATATGACCAAAGTTCGAACAAGAATAACAATAACCGAAAAATGAGCTTTAATACCTGGGAGATGGAGGTTTCCTTGATGTACTTCTGAAGCCTTTTTGCCTTGAGATCCTTTGATGATAACCATTCCCTCTTGCCTCTTTGACATCATCTACATTTCTTTTTGGAGCTGGTTTTCTACTTGGAGCAAGATTTCTTCTTGGAATATGATTTCTTCTATTGTAGCCTTGATTTTTCTCCTTGACTTTGTTGGAACTAGGAGCATCACAATTTCTTTCTAGCTTCTTCACATCTCTCTTGCTTAAAGCATTTTCATTCTTGTTTGAGGGTTCACCTGCATACCCGAGTCTTGATTTATCAGATGGACATCTATGATAGCTGAGCATGTCATCCAAGGCTTGAGAGCTCTTCATGATTTTGTTCATCCCTTCAACATTTTTTCTGAGGAGGACAATCTCTTCTTCCAATCTTTCACACTCATTATTCTTCTTTATAAGTTGTTCTTCAGTTTCTTCCTTGCTACGAGTAGCTTCAATTGCTACTATTTTAAGGGATATGATATCTGACCTCATTTTGAAGATTTCTTCACTCTTTGATTGACTACTCTCCATTTTCTTCTCAGCTTCTTGTGCTTGTTTCCTGGCTTCTTGTAATTGAGACTTAAGGGAGGAGACCTCTACCTTGTACTGACCAATCTCTTCTACAAGTTTGTTCACTCTCTTGTGCCTTTGTTCACGTTGACTAGACAAGGTATCTTCCTGCTTCTTTGCTTTATTCAATTGATTTGTCATGGATATTACTTCTTCATGATGCTTCCTTTTGCTTTGATCAAGTTCCTTCTTAAGCTTGGCGAGCTCTTCATCCCTTTCTTGTACTTGAAGTTTGATGAGGTCAACCTTCTCATTTTCAGCTTCTATGATGGGTTCAAAATTTCCTTCTTGACTGATGGTCATGGTCAGTGCTCCCTTTGCGTGAAGGTCATGAAGTCTATCCCATATATCCTTTGCTGATGAATATTTTCCTAGATTCTTCTTTACAGAATCAGGCAGTCCATCCAAGATTGTCTTTGTTGCTTTTGCATTGTACTCCTTGGATTCTCTATCCATCCTGCTATCATCAATCACTG